>ML788831.1:1250159-1275200 GCA_009831015.1 Picea engelmannii
ATATTGGTTGTTTGTATGATATCCATGCAGGTGCAACAACAAAGATTTGCATTTAGAATATATACATATACCAATAAGTGTTTATGGTAAAAGCACAAATTGCTCAAGTAACTGGGGTGATATGCGTTGGCTAGATGGGAGGGAATATGCATTTAATATTTTCCAAGTACATATTGTGGTAAATGTGATAATGTGTCTTGTGGCACTAGTAAGTGTTGGCATGAGACTTGGGTATGCTCATGTTGTTTTTACAGAGTGTCGCACCATCGAGGAAACCCAAGTAACCTATGGTGAGTTAATTTGATTTGTTCGTCCTTAATGCTTGAGAAAGTGTTGTGGAAATATGCACAATTGAGAGTACGATCGATGATCCCTATGGCCTAATTTGGTCATGGGTATTTGCGAAGACTAATGATGAAGCATAGATTGTTTCATTAGCGTGCATTTTTGAGAGAATTCTAACAAGATTAGCTCTAGTTAGAGGATCAACATATAAAAACTTCAAAGATTGGAATTAGTCACCATTGTAATTCATGTAGTTTTATCATTATTTAAATGATAAATGAATGTAAGATTTTTTTTTGTTTTCTAGCGTGTCCCTAACTTGCGGGACTAGCCTTTGGCTAAGAAACCATGACCTAGGGGCATCTAAGCCGTCAAAATCACCCGAGGATTGCACTTGGCCCGGGCCACACCAATCCTTAGTTGGATGGATTTTTAAGGTGTCTCCTCTTGACTACATCGGGTTTCGAACCTAGATCACCCTACAAACAAAATGCTTCGAAACCAATCATGCTAGCGGGATTTGACAAATGAATGTAAGATTTGCAGTGATGTGTAACCTTTAATTTGGTTATTAATGATTGTATAGTTTTGATAGGGGTTGTTTCCCTATCAAAAGAGTGTCATTTGTTGGATGTGGACTCTTGAGGTTGTAAACCTTAGTTTGGGTTAAAAATAACTGTGTAATTTACAAGTCATGACAAAGTATGTGGTATTGAACTTCTTGAGGAGTCCAATAGCTAGGTGAGAATTTTAGGTGAGTGAAGGTGATGGATTCACAAGAAGAAGTTGCTCTAGAGTACTATTGAAGATATAATGCCTCCTTGTTGAGAGGACAAGTGGATGTGTGAGTTTAATGATGCCACAATTGTAAGGAATATGGAGTGGGAGGAGACTACCTCTTCATATTCTCTATCAAGGATTTCCATTCTAGTTTCATGTTATAAACATAGTCCCTTGTATGGTTATTGACACAAATGAGTTGTTGATAGTAGAATTTTTAAAATTTAGGTTTTCTCCACTCTAATCCTAGTGTCTCTCCTTATTTTTTGTTGTTAATCTTTAATATGTTGTTTTCCTTATGTGCAATTACAGTTTGAGCTATGCTTGGAATATTTTCTTCTATAATTCTTGCATTACCATTCATTGTGGACCCTTGTCCAAGTGTGTGCCATGAGGTTAAAAAGAAGAAAGAACCATTCTCTAAGGGCATGCCATGAGATTAAAAAGAAGAAAGCACCCTTCTCTAAGGGCATGCTATGAGATTAAAAAGAAGAAAAAAACAATGAGACAACAACAAAATGTATACCAACATTTAATATTAACCATTTTTTAGATGTAGAGAGGTTCATCTTCCCAAATGTTATGAAATGCTCTTGTAACATGTGAAAAATGTAACCTCTTTTTATGAATACGAAATTATAATTTTTTTTCAAAAAAAAAAGATTAAAAACACATAAAATTAAAAATATTAATAAATTTTAAATCACATAAGAAAAAGTGAGAAATGGATGTAATGGTTTAGTAGTCAAAGTTTTCCCATATCAAGAAGAAATTAAGATGATGACTTTGCTTATATCTCTTCAAGTATTATGAAACTTGAAAAAACACTTATGATTTGGCATTCAATCAAAACAATTTCATTATAAATAATTCTTTGTTTTCAACAATTTCCTACAATGAGCTATGAACTCTTGCACAAGTATATGGTGGAAAGAATCAGGCACTGCACCTAGAAACTGAGTATGTTTGTCAAAACTATAAGTTGGGAAGTCCATGGGAAGCCCATTGTAAGTTGATACATAGTATTAAAATATAAAAATCAACTTTGAACAATGATGACATTATTTAAAAAAATAAACTTTGAACAATGATGACACAGTATTAAAACAAAGAAATCAAATTTGAACATTATTTATATGATTTTTTTAATGTGCAAAGTGTACAAATTTTAATTCATCCAATTATAATAAATTATAATTGGATGTTTATTAGACATTCACATTTTCATTTTTCCATGAAAAGTTTGCATCACCTACTTATAAATTTTGTATCATAATCTACTAAAAACAATGGCCACTATCCTCCCACTCTCAAGGTAAATACCAATATGGCATATTGATGAGGAGGAAACAAGTAGTAAAAACATATATTGGTTCAAGGAATTGTAAAGGTTGATGTTGAAGAACCCCTATCTAACCATGGAAAATAATAGCAACAAGGAAGGTTTTTTTTAGGATTTGATTGAAGCTATATCCATGGACAGTTCACTCTAGGAATGGGTAATTTATGAATCCAACTATAGGATCAAGAATGTAAAAAGTGTCTTGTCGTATTTGTTGAGAGGAGCATTTAACTCAAATATTCTAGGCAAATCTGGGTTGGCCAAAAAATATTCGACGATACACTACAAGATCAGCCTTGCCGCTTGCAATTGTTGCATTTCCATCTTCTCTATCATAACCGCCTGCAACCAAGAATGATCCCCTGAATACCTTCCTCATTGGAAGTAGACTCTTGTTTGTTGCAACTGGTTCAAATGTAGTTACCAATCTGGGTTCTACATAATGGGAGTACAAGATGTTGTATCTATTTAAGGCCTCGGCCATGTAAAGCCCAAAGTCACTGGATTCTAGATATTGTGCAAATGGAGAGAGTTGTATTCCCACTCGCTTTGCTCCAATTTCATTTTCCACTGCTTCAACAACCTCCAGAGGAAACTTGCACCGGTTCTCCAGTGTCCCCAGTGTCCCACCATACTGATCGATCATGTTATTTATGCTTTCTTTCATAAATTGGTCTAGAAGATATCAATGAGCACCATAAATTTCAACACCATCAAAACCTGCCACAAAACCATCAAAACCATGAATGAAAGAAGGTAGCACTTCCCCATTTATTTGATGAAAATCTATATTTTGATGTAATGACAATTGATTCGGTTCGGTTATATTCAGCGTCAAGGGAAAAAAAAAAAAAGAGTGCCCTCTTAGGAAAGGAAAAACCATGTAATCTATTAAGAAAAAAATGCAAGCTCTTTCTTGGATATAATAGTTCATGTAGCCTATGTACTATTTGTGCAAATATCTAAAAGCCAAATTTATGATTTGTTTAAGAAAAGTCACTTGCTTTGATAGCATTTCTGGTAGCCAGACGAAAGTCATTAATAATTTGTGGAATCTCCTCAATTTTTAGAGCTCGAGGAGACGAATAATCTACAAGATCCTTGCAGTTGGGTAAGACAACCTGTCCCAATATTTTACGATCTGTTGATGAAACAGGATCCTGGCCATTGGGTTGATAATCTACATTTCATAGACCCACTCAACCATCTCAATTCAAAGAAACTGACAACAAATGTTCTATAAAAAACATACTATTACACCCATGTAAAAACTGACTCAATGCAAAGTTATTAGGGCAAGAGACTAAGAGTTTCCACTACCCTTTCGCATTATGAGATGCCATGGCCAAATGAAGTGAACAAACTGCGGTATTATAGTGGAATCATGCTTTGGAAGAAAATCAATAGATTCCAGTCCACATAGATTCGACAAGTGGGTACATGAAAGGAATTAATGGATAGAAATGCAATGCAAAGCATAGATACTTACCCACATGGGAAGCCCTTCCAGTGTGCCAAATATGACAGAAGAAAATGCCTCCTTTCTCGTGGATGCTATTAACAATAGGTTTCCAAGCCTCCACCTGTTCCTCCATCCAAATTCCAGGCGTATCTCGGTACCTGTCAGTGACACACCTCATCATGGTCATCATCATTTGGGTTTCTAATAAAAAAGGTTCATACCAAGCAATTGGCTCATTATAACTATTGATATGGGTATCTGACAGATAAAATGTTAACCTACCCTTGCCCAAAGTGAGAGACGCTGGTAGCTTTTGCAATGAGAAGACCTCCAGGGCTGGTTCTCTGGGAATAGTATAGGATTGCGTGTGGTTGGGGCATGCACTTGTAGGATCTCTGTCTGGTTAACGATGCCAAAACCACCCTGCCAACTCCCTTTCCAAAATTAGCAAACTCAAACTATGTTGTCAAAATCAGTACAATAGGAAATGAGAAAAGTGATAATAGAAGATTGATGGTTGATACCTATGAGACAAGCTGAAGAGACCCAACTGATAAGGTGTTATCAATGGGATCTACTGCTTTGATTGGTTTTGTTCGCACTAGAAGTTGCTCTTGGACTGCTTAAGTGCAAGCCTAGCACATCATGAATAAAAATGTTTGATTGGATAACTTGGGTTTTAGGAAATTATGAGAGTGGTTAAATTAATCAAGAAAGCAATGAAATCATTGGGCATGGAGTCCATGAAAAGAAACTGTAATCCTGAACTAACATTCTATGTGCAACAAATAAGGTCAACAAAGCTGGGATCAATTATAATGCTTATAAAAAGATGGAATGAAGAAATATGAAAAACAAAACTGAAAATGATCAAAGAGCATATTGATATTCAATACATATGACATCAAGAGGAAAAAACTCAGTTTTCAGAAAACCTTTCTAAATATGAATTAAAACTTAGATAAGTCAGTGGCAAGGGCTAGAGAATATCCTATACAATAACCCTCTTAGCACAAAAATTGCAGACATATAAACTGTAGCAGCAACATATATCCAAGAAGATGAAATATGGGAAAATGATTTACATAGAAAAGAGAAAACAAACTGATACATAACTTCATTGTTAGCTGAGGTATTTTACATAAAAAAGCAGCACAGGTCTGCAACTTAAAATCAGAGAATTTTCATGCCTTTCTAGCTCCCTTACAGATCTTGAAATTTTACCAGACCTCTCGAGTCTCTCCTCCCCCTCTTTTTACAAGAGATATCTCCTTCTTTAAATAGACAATAGAATCCAAATGAACTAAGGAGGTCGAATCCCATCTCCTCCATTGGATTCCAAGCCTTGGAGATAAGTGGCAACAATCAAAGAGACAAAAATCCAACAAACTGCTAATTTTTAGGAATTTGTTGGAAGTCGTTAATAAAATGTCTCCACCTCATTGCATGAGGCCTTTGATGGAGCTAAATATTAGGTGCAGGTGTCCCTTGAAATCTAACTGATCCTTGAGAATCCATTTGAATCCTCCTTGACAGGTGGCAACCTCCCAACAAGGCGAATATCAAAATCGTGACCGCTACAAGAAATTAGGTAGCGTCATTGTAAAGCAGTTGGTAGTGCCACTTCTATGTCTAATATTTCTCATACCATAACACATTTTAGAAAACTAAGGGAGGTTTTTGTTATTTGGAATGTTATGAGAAAAAACCTCCTCCATTTTTCAAAAATACCTTCTCAATTGTTCATAATCCAAGTTTCAAGTTAGTGACTCAAAACTGGTAAAATAACTTTGCACAATTCGTTTTCTACCAGAATTTAGGTAGCGAATTCAGGTAGCGCCCACTTGTGTGTCTGCATGCAATTCGGTAGCGTAAATCCATGGGTGATTTTGATGCTTGGAACCTTGTGAGTGTGTTGTCAATGCTTGTTCTTGAAACTTGGCACCTTAACCAATCTTGTGCTAACAGGTTTTCTTCTGTGTTTTGTTTTCCTTCCATCGTGATTAGTGTCCTTACTTCTACTCTTCTTCTTCTACAATGGATGTGATTGAGCTCCACCGATTTAGTAAAATAGGCCAATTGATGTGGATGAATGCTTGATAGATTCATACTGTAGTGCCTGATGGGTTTATATAGAATTCCAGTGTAAGTCGGATTCTGTATGACTAACGTCATGGGTGATGAACATAGATGAAGTAGTGTGATGAATATTCATTCTGCACCTTAATTCTGTGTAGGTTGCACTGAGGGATCATGAGTGGTAGGTACATAAGCGGTCGAATTCCTGAGATCAATGGAGAGAGTTGTATTACCACTCGCTCTGCTCCAATTTCATTTTCCACTACTTCAACAACCTCGAGAGGAAACCTGCACCGGTTCTCCAGTGTCCCCAGTGTCCCCCCATACTGATCGATCCTGTTATTTACGCTGTCTTTCATAATTTTTTCAAGAATATATCAATGAGCACCATGAATTTCAACACCATCAAAACCTACCACAAAGCCATCAAAACCATGAATAAAAGAAGGTAGCACTTCCCCATTTATTTGACAAAAATCTATATTTTGATGTAATGACAATTGATTCGGTTTGGTTATATTCAGCGCCAAGGGAAAAAAAATAAAAAAGAAAGAGTGCCCTCTTAGGAAAGGAAAATCCTTGTAATCTATTAAGAAAAAAATTCGAGCTCTTTCTTGGATAGAATAGTTCCTGTAGCCTATGTATTATTTGTGCAAATATCTAAAAGCCAAATTTATGATTTATTTAAGAACAATCACCTGCTTTGATAGCATTTCTGGCAGCCAAACGAAAGTCATTAATAATCTGTGGAATCTCCTCAATTTTTAGAGCTCGAGGAGGGGAATAATCTGCAAGATCCTTGTAGTTGGGTAAGACAACTTGTCCCGATATTTTCCAATCTGTTGATAAAACGGGAGCCTGGCCATTGGGTTGATAATTTGCATTTCATAGACCCACTCAACCATCTCAATTCAAAAAAACTGACAACAAATGTTCTATAAAAAACATACTATTACATCCATGTAAAAACTGACTCAATGCGAAGTTATTAGGGCAAGAGACTAAGAGTTTCCACTACCCTTTTCGCATTATTAGATGCCATGGCCAAATGAAGTGAATAAAATGTGGTATTATGGTGCAATCATGCTTTGGAAGCAAATCAACAGATTCTAGTCCACATAGATCTGACAAGTGGGTACATGAAAGGAATTAATGGATAGAAATGCAATGCAAAGCATAGATACTTACCCACATGGGAAGCCCTTCCAGTGTGCCAAATCTAACAGAAGAAAATGCCTCCTTTCTCATGGACGCCATTGAAAATAGGTTTCCAAGCCTCCACCTATTCCTCCGTCCAAATTCCAGGCGTATCCCGGTACCTGTCAGTGGCACACCTCATCATGGTCATCATCATTTGGGTTTCTAATAAAAAAAGGCTCATACCAAGCACTTGGTTCATTATAACTATTGATATGGGTATCTGACAGATAAAATGTTAACCTACCCTTGCCCAAAGTCGGAGACGCCGGTAGCTTCTGCAATGAGAATACCTCTAGGGCTAGTTCTCTGGGAATAGTATAGGATTGCGTACGGTTGGGGCATGCACTTGTAGGATCTCTGTCTGGTTAATGGTTCCAAAACCACCCCGCCAAACCCCTTTTTAGAATTAGCAAACTCAAACTATGTTGTCAAAATCAGTACAATAGGAAATGAGAAAAGTGGTAACAGAAGATTGATGGTTGATACCTGTGAGACAAGTTGAAGAGACCCAACTGATAAGGTGTTATCAATGAGATATGTTGCTTTGATTGGTTTTCTTCTGTGTTTTGTTTTCCTTACATCGTGATTAGTGTCCTTACTCCTACTCTTCTTCTTCTACAATGGATGTGATTGAGCTCCACTGATTTAGTAAAACAGGTTGATCAATGTGGATGAATGCTTGATAGATTCATACTGTAGTTCTTGATGGGTTTATATAGAATTCCAGTGTAAGTCAGATTTGGTATGACTAACGTCATGGGTGATGAACATAGATGAAGTAGCGTGATGAATATTCATTCTGTGCCTTAATTCTGTGTGGGTTGCACTGAGAGATCGTGAGTGGTAGGTACATAAAAAGTCCAATTCCTGAGATCAATTACCTTTCAGATATAACTGGGAGTTGTGTTTTTGCAGGGCGATGTCAGAATGCATGAACCTTTAACCGTTGGAATGCACTAGCATGGCCAGAATGCATGAATGCTCCCTCGACCATGGAATCACTGCTTTTGATCGATCCACTTGCTTCCTTCTCCATGTGCCATGCTTCAACCATGGAACAGGGGATCCGACAGAAAATACAGAGACGGTGAAATTGTGAAAATTTGAGGAATGAAGAATGGGCACACAACGTAGGTAATTACTATAGGTTGTTGCTCCATTAAACACTTCATGTACGTTTTGTTCTCACCAGATTAGATTTCGAAAGCTCCCTGTCATGTCAGAGGAAGAAACGACGCTAACGACCGTTAGTGTCACACCGTTTGTTGGAGTGGAGTAATCGAGAGATGAAGTTGCCAGTCGCCAGAATCATGGATCGGGGGTAATCGACAAAGGTGCATTTCGTTTGGGATTTAGCCTACGCCTAAAACTTTGACACTATAAAAGATCGTAATCAAGACTACACATTTTGACGACTTTTTAATCTTATGAAATCAAGACAATAGTTTCCGATGACTTTTTAATCGTATGATTGAATTTTATGATTACTATTCACACTTATAAAGTGGGATTTGTATTTAAATGATTGAAGAACAATTTGATTATTATAATATATATTTTTTTATACATTGTGTAAAATATTTAATATTTAAATAATTTATTAAGAGGTATTTTATGAACCATATTTACAATTTATTAATGAATATATGTAAAAGAAGAAGTAAAATTTAGAAAGTGATTTGTTTATTTAATTTTACATTAATAATAATTTAGAGTAGAATATCTTAATTATTTGATTTTTATGAAATAACTTTTACTAAGTTAATATATATTATCCATTTTTTTTAATGAGTGATTATGAATCCTATCATAATTTTTAAAGATTTTAATTATAGTTAAGATTTCTAGAAAATTTATTTAAGTTAAATATTTTAATAATAATTAATATTAATAAATATGATTTTCATTTTAGTATGAGATTTAAATTTTTAAAAGGTGACAAAACTTATCATAATTTAGTTATTAATTGATAATAAAAATAGTCAAATAATAACTAATTAATAAATTTTTTATTTTGTATTTGTCATTTCAAATACAATATTCCAAAAATAATTAAATTATAAAACCATAATAAACTAAATTAATAACTATTAAATCTAAAATTTTATATAATTATATTAATTTTATATTATCTAATTAATTTATTTAAAAAAATATTACATAGCTTTATTTTTTTCATCCCAAACGTTTGGTTCTTATCTTATTTAATTATAATTATTTTCTTATCTTATTTTATTGTAATTATTAATTATTTATATATATATATATATATATATATAAATAAGAAAAACCCCATATACCTGGACATACCAACATACTTTGAGCATGTAACATCGAATTTCTTCTATAATCTACAACTCTTGAATTTGTTCTATAACCTACAACTCAAAAAAAAATTCTTGAATATAAGTATATGTTCATAGCAATATATTACTCATTTTTCCACAACTTAGAATGTATCTTTTCGCCTAAGTTTATGGTTTTGATGAACTTATGGGCTTATCATAAAAGTTGCCGTTGAAGTATGTGCAAGTGAGGATATGCACCCAACACTATTGGTTGGTTGCATTTTCGATAAAAAAGATAAAAAAAATAAATTCAGTTATGTTAAACAAATCCTCGTTTTTGTTATCTCAATTAGATAAACACTATTTTTGAGTGTTAAATAATTTTTTTAATATTTTTTTTTTTTTGAAAGTGCTAATAGTTGGATTTGATTATTGGTGAATTTGTATGAATATCAAATATCGATATTAATATGACATTATATTTAATTTTCAATCGTTATCGATATTAATATGACATTATATTTAGTTTTCAATCGTTAGTGGGAGTATTGATTAGTGGGTCACTCATGAGGGGTTAGGTATTAAGGGATTTATGATAGTGGGTTGGAGTTAGTGTTTCATGTTTAACTTAGATTTATGGGGTTAATATGCTAGCGGTTTAATGGCTTGGTGGTTAAATAGGGTGAATGAATTAGGGAGTTAGTGAGTTAAGGGTTAGGTGTTAGTGGGTCAAGGGTTCATAGAATGGAAATATAGATAAAAATTCCCCTCATCAATAATGTTAACAATTATTGTAAAAAGAAAACGCATTTGCAAGGAAATGATTCAAAGCTCAATATCATAAATTAAAAGTCTCTTGTTAGAACATATTTTTAATATTTCCATAAACTTAATTCCAACACCTCCCAATTAAACCAAAAAGAAATGGAAATAGGAGAGAGCCTTGCTTACCAAATTTCATAATAAATAGAAGTGGAAGGAACATTACTAAAGATCCTACAATTCACTAGTTGTTTACATTTTCCATAGATTTGTCTCTCATTAATTAGATTAGAAAGTGTTAGAATTGCAAATGCGGAAAACACAATTCACATATGATAATAAACAATCACACACAGATTATAAACACATGGATTTCATCTGGTTCACCCAAACGTTGGGCTACGTCCACCAAGCATAGGCATTGGTTGTCTTATTATTCAGATCATGGAGATTACAACAGACTAGCAAGTTCTCACTCTGTCTCTCTCACTTAGTCATTTGCCTCTATGGGCTTACTTGAATTTATACATTCACACAAGAAACTGATTATTAAATGCAATCCCTATCCATATTCTAACTTGGTCTATTTGGTTGTAACCAATGAAGAATAATAGGATCCAAATCCATCCTTGGAGGAATTTGTTGTCATCAAATCCCAACAATCTCCACCTTGACAATAATTACCCTGATACCTTGCACCTTCCTTTTGTTCATCACCTTTTCTACAAGCCAAGAGAAGCCAAGCACCACTGCAACTTCTCTAATAAAATTGGTTTCATGATCTCGCTTGTGTGACTTGCACGGGTTTGGATTTCCTGAGGGGTCACTCCACCTCCAACATGTCTTCCACAACTGTGTTGTGAGGCATATTTAGTGATAGATCTCCTTCTATCCAAAACACATGTAAAATATGCATTACAATTATCACCGACTATCTCAATGTAACCATTATATGTGGCATTTGTGCTTCTCAAATGTTGAAGCACCCATTTCACTGCAACACCTGAATCTGTCATGTATCTGACAACATCATTAACATGTGAAACATCTGGTCTTAACCATTTCATCACATACAACAGACCTCCTACTGAACTTACACAAGACATAACCTTTTCTTCTTTATAGACAGGCCCTATGCTTGAAGAAAACTTATAATGGAAAGCAAGAGGAATAAAAATTGGTTTTACAATGTTCATACTAAATGCCAACCACATCTTACCATTACCATCTCTGTGTACTTCCATGCCCATAATTTGTTTTACTACTCCTTGATCCCTCATCTGAATTGTCCTATCCACCTGAGTCATTTTCTTACTGATTTTATCCATGCTTCGACTTGCATCAAGCATATCATCAGAAAATAACATCAAGACCGTGGATGTACTATAAATTGTATAGTCATTCCTACCCTTGGAAAAATTCGGACTCACTATGAAGGATTCAAACCTCTTGTATATTTGCCTGGGTACCAATAGGCCATACAATGAATTTTCTAACATGAAAACAAATTTACCGTTGTGATCTTGAATCAACCCTTTTGGTTGTTCCATACATACTATATCTCTATCAATGATTACCTTGTGAGAAGTAGGATCCCACACACAACATCCATTTATACCATCATCATAATTTGTAGAGATGTAAAACAAGCAGGAATTCAGAAACAAAGATTTTAAGTCTGGAAATGATTTACCGCTTACCAGTACCTGTAATTATTTCTTGTTCTTATGACCTTGATGCTTCTTCCATAAACAAGAAGATACATCTTTCACTTCAGATGCTACTTCAGTACTACCTTCTAGCTTATAAAGGTTATCAACCTTTGTTGCCTTCATCACTACTAAATTCCCTTTCGACACTGTGAGTGCTCCACCTTGATCTGTATACTTATATCCACAAGAATCCAATACTCCCAATGAAATCAAATTTGATTTAAGCTCAAGTACATATCTAACATCTGTTAATTCCCTAACAATACCATCGAACATCCTAATTCTAATATTTCCAACCCCAACAGTTTTACAGGGAATACCATCTCCCATAAACACTACACCCTCATCAACAGATTGGTAAGAAATGAACCAACTTCTATGTGAGCACATGTGGTGGGAGGCACCTGAATCTAACTGCCATTCTTCTTGATATTGTAAATTACTAGAAACGGATAAAACTTGATCATTCATACCTGAATTTGTTACAGCCAAATTTGCTTCCTTCGTAGAGTTTTCCTCAGATTCCTTTCTCTTCCAACAATATTTCTTGAGATGTCTTGTTTTTCCACAGTACCAACATTTTGCTTTACCCTTTCTGTGTCTTGACTTAGATCGAGAAAATATTCTCTCATTCTGCTCTTTAGTTCGACCTTTGACCAACATTGCCTCTGAAGTTGAGGTTTCTTTACTAGATTTTCTCCTCATCTCCTCAGCCAACAAATCTCCCACAACAGAGTCATAATCTAAAACATCTGTTGAGCTAAAGATAATAGAGGTGACTAGATTATCCCAAGACTCAGGCAACAGACACAATAGATCCTCATCTTCGAATTTAACTTCCATACTAGTCAATTAAACTATAAGGGTATTAAAGGTATTTAAATGGTTATCAATTTTTGTACCTTCTTTCATGCGCAAACTGTACCACTGTCTCTTCAAGTAGATTCTGTTTGTCAAGGACTTCGTCATATATAGACTTTCCAACTTGCTCCATAAGCCCGATGTTGTATCATCTCCTACGATATTAAATAGAACCTCATCCGCCAGACATAAACAAATGGTACTAAGAGCTTTCACATCCAGATCTTCCCATTCCCATTATGTCATGCATGTTGGTTTCTTTGACTTGTCTGCCAATTCTTTTTGCAATCCTTGTTGCACTAGTAAATCCCACATCTTGAGCTTCCAGAGCTCAAAATTGCTTTTACCGCTAAACTTTTCAACTTCAAACTTCAAACTCTACATCTTAACTATTAGCACAAAAAATATCCCAATACCCATTGCTTATAAAAATCCTTTTAAATGTAGAAAAATTATAAATAAAATTAAATATAAATCTTAAAAAATAAGGATAAATAATAACCCAAAAAGTTTAAAATAATAAAAATTTATATTTCATAAAAACTTTTAAATCCACTTTAATTTACATAACATCATCCACGTGAAATCCACCTCACATAAAAAGGTACTCCATTTAAATATTATATTAAATTCCAAATAAAACAAACCTTCATCCCTTTAAAAGACCATACCTTAAATTTAAAAAAAAAGAAAAAAAAAACCCCAAAAATTTTCTTTGAGGAGATCAACGCTCCCTTGGAGTTTGAAAGGTAGCGCTAATGCTCCTTCACTATGGATGGGGAGCGCTAGGTTGAATTTTCAATGCTCTTTGAGTGTGGTCATGGGAGCAGTTGAATTTTCAATGCTCTTTGAGTGTGGTTGTGGGAGTGCTAACGCTCCTTGAGTGTGGATGGGGGAGTGCTGATGTTTTGTGGTGTATGATTCGGGTGGGCGACCTTCTGAAATTTTTAATTTTATAAGTGTGAGTGTGTGGGCGCACCACTAACATTGTTTGGGGAGCGTCGATGAATTTCTACTCAATTTCCTTCTGCTGCACCTCCTCAATTCACCTTCTTGCATCACAGATCTCGATTCAAGGATCTCCAATGCAGTAGCTCTGATACCAATTGTTAGAGTTGCAAATGCGGAAAACACAATTCACATATGATAATAAACAATCACACACAGAGTATAAACATGCGTATTTCATGTGGTTCACCCAAACGTTGGGATACATCCACCAAGCATATGCATCGTTTGTTTTATTATTCAGATCATGGAGATTACAACAGACTAGAAAGTTCTCACTCTGTCTCTCTCACTCAGTCATTTGCCTCTACGGGCTTACATGAATTTATACATTCACACAAGAAACTGATTAGTAAATGCAATCCCTATCCATATTCTAACTTGGTCTATTTGGTTGTAAGCAACGCAGAATAATAGGATCCAAATCCATCCTTGGAGAAATTCGTTGTCACCAAATCCCAATAGAAAGTGTATTAAAATTTCACACCTTATCTGAAATTTTTCATGTCACACGAAACAGACATTATTGTAAACCCAAAAAAACACCTTATCCCATACCAACCTCTTTGATTTTTCTTGAAGTTATTAAAGTCTTATTTTATTTTAAATTTACTTGGGATAAACTTGAGAATTATAAGATGTTAAAGAGTTTTACGTAGTAATTGAATACATGATGTTATTAACTTTGACTTTGTGTGGAAGTAAGCTTCATCTTCTTAATATCTATTTTTGCTAGAATCACCTATCACTAATTCTTTTCTTATTTAGTGTATATTCAATCGATAGACACGTGACATGGAAACGGGGATTTAGTGACGAACAAACAATATGGAATTAGAGGAAACGAATACATGTAGACAAAACTTGACAAATGATTAGCCTTTTTCGATGATGTAATTTTCATTGATTTTTTTTTTAATTTTTTAATTATATAATTTATTTTTAAAAAAATTGATATATATAGAAGTGAAAGTTTACATTTTTCTCTTCCCACTATAATATGATGTAATTTTTATTGATTTTTTTTTGTAATTTTTTAATTATATAATTTATTTTTAAAAAGATTGATATATATAGAAATGAAAGTTTACATTTTTCTCTTCCCACTATAATATCACTGCATATTGAAATGTTAAAATTATAGATAATATTAACAAACAACATTAAATTTGATATCACTGCATATTGAAATGTTGAAATTGTAGATAATATTAACAAACATACCGAGAAGTTGCTTCATAACATATTTTCAAGTAGCAGATACGGAAAATATTGCGTGAAAGACTAGGGTAGTCTAATAGATAACAAGCATCGCATCGTTTAAACAACAAATTCTCTCGAGTGTCAAGTCAAGAAATAAAGGCAAGTTACTTTATTCCGTCTTTTAAATGTCTTCCTTTTTATGTAAATTGTGTTAAATTTGATTTTTGCCACTTGAAAAACCCTCACACACCTAACAACATATCCAACCATAATTACACCTATAGGCATCTCTATACGGGTTCCAAAATATTGGTGATTTATCTAATAAACAATACTTGGATAATTCATATTTAATAATTAATATTCACTACATTTAGATGGTGCTAGCATAGACTAATCATAGCTAGATGTTTGTAAAATCATAAGTTTAGATGATGCAATACGTGGATAATTCATATTTAATAATTAATATTCACTACATTTAGATGGTGCTAGCATAGACTAACCATAGCTAGATGTTTGTAAAATCATAAGTTTAGATGATGCTTGTAGGTGAGATAGCCTTTAAAAAATCATTAGAGAATAATTGATTCATTCCACCCAAAATATAAATTGGTTTGTTTTTAAAATTACCTTTTACATGAACTTTTATATTTTTTTTGCTTGTCATTTAAATAATATGTATTATATGTGTTTTTAAATTTTTGTCATGAATACAAGCGTAAATTTTGTTGTTTGGATTTTGATTTCTAAAATGTATGCTTTCTATTGAGAAATTTAAATAGCAACAACGAGTGTTCTCGAAAGTGAAATAAAATAGATCTTGTGAGAGGTACTCATGCTTATTCTTATTAGCAGGAAGACATCTAAAAATACGTGTGAAGGTATTTAACATGTGGAAAACCAGATGTAGTGAGAAAATAAGTGTGAAAGAAGCTGTTTTTTTAAATTGGAGTAGACTTCAACCAAACGAAGACAATTTCCATCCTCATGTACAGTGACAATTTAAAAAAATTCAAAGCATAAAAACTTGACAATGTTCACTGCAATTGCAATTTAATATTAAATATTTATGAGCCTTACCTCTCTTGGTAGTTACATGTAGGCTCTTGGAAGTATTCTTGAATCCTAATCCTTTTTTTCCTCTCACCTTCAATTTTCATCTTGTGTCCAAAGAATACCCATGACTTGTGAGCGTGCATGAGTCATAACCTTTGCAATGCATACAACCTTTGCTATATAATTTATAAATTGTTACTTATGTTAAAGTCGGATCTACCGATTTCATGATTTTATCATCCATAATTAGGATTCACAAGGTGTGTTTCCCGCATGTTGCATGTCCAAAGACCCATCATCCACCGTGGTTGACTTATGAGCACACCTTAGAGCCTCTTACTTATCTTGGATAGTGAAGGTGGACTCACACACACACACACACACACATATATAGTACACATCATTAATGACATGTAAATTTAAAAATTATCCATATTTAACGATCAAATATGGAAACAAATGGTAAAGACCCATCAAATTTAACCATTAATTCCACCTATCCATCCATCAATTACTTTCAACATTAACATAGTGTGTAGACACATGGCATGCATTTCTGTAATGGTGTTTGATTACTAATATTGCCCATGGAAACTAAACCCCGTGTTTTATAGTAAATCTTGTCTGAGGGAACTATCAAGAGTGAAATCCGCGGTGAAGCAGGTCCTCCCAAATAAGAAACACATGGGGGTGTCACTCCTCCAGTCTAGAAAATTAATTCATTTCCTCAAACCAGACAACCATGACCCGGGTTACACATTGGTAAAGAAGAAACTATTTTCTCATTAATACCATATTCTTCCATAATTAGTTCAAGGCCATTAATCTCATTAATGATGAGCTGATATATATACAAACCAGCCATGCCCTGCTCAAGAATACGGTAGTGGGACAATGTATGGCTCAATTCAGGATGAATCATTAGATCTAGAGTTTGATCCATAAATGGATGCAACCTGTTTTGACTTAGCCAAGAAAAGAAAGGTAGGATTTATAGTTAGTTTTTTTTGTAGTTTTACACATATATCTCATGACCGATTGATCTTCCTAGGCTTCATCTTATCAATTTTGTTGCTTTTGTTCGTAGATGAATGTGAACCTCGGTTGTAGAGTTTTGTGCATTGATGGCTGAGACAACAAGGTCTAAACCATGAAATGGACCAAATTTTTAGGTTTCAGTGAGAACCATTGAATGTTAATTTGTCACTTCAAAAAAAAAAATATTTTACAAATTCCCTAACAAAAGAGATAATTGTCTATTGAAATTATTGATGTGAGATGATTTTTGTGTATCAAAATTATTTATGCGGGTTCTACCCATGGGTGTGAATTCGAGATCATATTTCCTCTCTGGGCTTTGTTGATATCTCATCATGATAGTAATGGAGATCACATTCAAATGCGTAGAGATTTGGTCAAATTTGACCGCTATAGTAGATTTGATTTTTTCTGTTGTTGGCAAACACATTGACTAGGTTTTAAATAAACTAATATTTTTATAATTTGTTTAAATTGATAAACCATTTGTCATTTTTTTTATAATGGAATGTTTGATTTATGTTTATGAATATTATAATTTATAAAAATTTAGTTTTAAAGGTATTGTTTTTTTTAAATTACAACCATGGAGGGAAACATGGAAGTAACCATAGAAAAAGTGGTTGATATACATGCCATTAGTTTTTGAAGGGTGGAAATTGGAGTCTATCATCATATTGTTGAGTTGTTATATTATTTGCAGTGAAATTCTAGTTGAGGTGGATCGATTGACAGTCGAAGTTGAAGAAATCGACAACAAGTCAAGGTCAAGGTGCTTCAACCGGGTAAAATCGAAGTCGAAGAAATTGACAGCAAGTCAAAAATTGAGGTGCTTCAATCGGGTAAATTAGAAGTTGAAGATATCGACAATAGGTCAAAGAGGTCAACGGAAAATAGGTCGAAAGGAGGGCATGTGGAAACTGACTGAAGACTGAATGAAGGCCGACTAGTAGTCAACTAGTAATCTGACTATGTAGTTGATTGTAACATAATCCTAAGATTCGTAGGTTTTGTAGCCAATGATCTACGTGGATCTATAACCATTTTTGGACACTTTTCTTTAGGGTTTTTCATACTATAAATCCTATAAAGAAGGTGTGTTGTAATGTTGTAAAAGCTAATCAATAATTGTAGAATAGTCAATCATTAGATATTGTTAGTCATGCAGATGTAAGTCGAATTGGTTATAGGGTTGTTATTATGTAAAGAAAGAAGGTATGATGTTGATTGCGTCTTAGATGTAGACCAAGGCTAGGCATGTAACCTTTTATTATGAATGAATAAGACAACAAGAGAGTAAGACTCTCAAGGAATGTTGGTTTTCTCGTTTGGGTTTCCAGGGTAAAATCTCTATGTAATATGTGTTTTCTTGGTCATTTGCTTTCTTTTTTAAATCTTTCTTCCTCTCTTATGCTAGATTTAGTGTGGAAGTGTTCCTCATTTCCTAACATGCAGTATCGGATCTTGGTTTAACAATCTTGGATCTGAGCTAAACCCTAGGTTCATTAAGAGTTGTAAGTCATAAATCTTTAAAGATTGTGTTAAAGAATGGAAAGCAGCTTGAGAATAGAGATTGAAAAATTTAATGGCTAGTATTTTGAGATTTGGAAGCTTAAAATTGAAGATCCCCTTGTAGATCGAGAACAATGGGTAGAATTATGTCTAGGTACCATTTTGACGAGTATGCCAATGAAAGAATGGGAGAAACTCGAGAGAAGGGAAAGGAGTATGATTTGACTTTGTCTCGAAGATTCAGTATTGTTGAATGTCTTAGGTGAATATTTGTCCAAGAAACTATGGGACAATTTGGGAAGCTTGTACTAGTTGAAATCCCTGGTAAATAAGTTATTTCTCAGAAAGAAATGGTATCTTCTGAGGATGAGTGAGGGAAGTTCAGTGACTGAGCATTTAAATGCATTTAATATCATTATAAGGTAGTTATATTCTATGCATAATAAAATCATTGAGGAGGAGAAATGTGTTATCCTATTATGTTCTTTGTTAGACTTATGGGATAGCTTACTTGTGGAAATAGGAAGAAATTCAACCACATTAGCGCTAGAATATGTGGTTGCATCTCTACTATCAGAAGAAATGAGAAGGAAGAGCATGGAAGGATCAACCAAATATCCAATAGTGGTGAGAGGTCGACCGGTTGATAGAGATAAAGGAAGATTCTCAGGTAGAAAGTCTAAGTCAAAGGGTATATCTAAATACCTTGTTTAGTTGATGAGAAGATGTTGGCAATGAGGTAAAGTTGGGAATTAAAAAAGGGATTACAAGTCGAAGGTAATGGAATTCAGTACAAGATCCGATGAGAAGTAGTCAACTGAGAGAAAGAAGACACCAGATAAGTGAGGCAATGTGTACCTGGCATCGACCAGTACACAATTAGATCAAGATGTTTGATTAATCGAATCAAGAGAATCCTATCATATGACACCACATAGAGAATGGTTTTGCGAACATGAACAATATGAAGGAGGAGATGTGTTCTTGGGGGATGACTCAACAACCAAAATTGTCAAACGAGGAAGAGTTTGACTAATACTGGAATATGGGAGGAGTAGAACCCTTCCCGACATGTTACAGATTTTGGGTTTGAAAAGAAACTTGATATCTGGAAAAACGATGAGTGATGCAGGGTGCACATTCTATTTCAAAAGGATACGTGCAAGATGGTCAGAGGTGTGATGGCCTTAATGAAAGGAGTTCAGATTGGAACTATGTGCAAGTTATTAGGGAATGTCGACTCAACTGGATGCAACAACATCATTGTTCCTAAAGTAGACTCAACTCAACTCAACTCGGGCTAAGTGGATTCAAAATGAATCGACAAGTCATTGTAAAGTCGACCCAACCATGCTATGGCATAAGAGGATGGGACATATTGGAGAAAATGGACTTTGAGCTATGCATAATAAAGGTATTCTCAAAGATTTTCCTGAATGTAATTTAGAAGTCGGCATTTGTGAACATTGCATATATGGAAAACAAATGTGGGTGAGGTTCCTATCTGAAGCGAGAATGACAAAGGGGATTCTAAAGTTGGTTCATAGTGATGTGCTTGGCCTTGTTTCAATGCCTTCACTTGGTGGATCCCCATATTATGTCTCCTTCATAGATTATTTTTTCAAGAAGACATGGATATATTTCCTAAGGAAGAAAGCAGAGGTTTTTGCGAAATTCAAAGAGTTTAAATATCTTGTAGAAGACTAGAAAGATAGGAAAATTAAGGTGTTGAGAACTAACAACGATGGTGAATTAGTGGAAAGGAATTTGATAAGTTCTACAAGCAGTGTGGCATATCACGCCAAAATATCATACCATATACCCCACATCAAAATGGAGTTGCTGATATAATGAACAAAACATTGATGGATAAGGCAATGAGCATGCTCAATGGTGCTGCAGGTGATGTGATTCCCATAAAGTTGATGGAGTCCATTTTCCCACAAACTCTTTCCTATGCTAACATTTTAAATTGCTCTTAGCGAATAAATTCCAAATTTCTCCTTAATTTAAACAATTCATATCTATTAATCAGGGATGATTTTAAGGATGGGAATTTATTTTAAAATGTAGAAACCTTGGTGAATCTTACTAATCCTTCATATGCCAACTATAAAATGTTTGGTGATATTTTTGTAAAAATATTCAAATTTCTAAGTATTTTATATAGTTTGTATAAAATTTTGGCGATTTTTAAGGTAAAATAATTTTGTCCTATAGGATTTGGGCGAATAATTTTTAGAATAGTGAATATTGTTTTGGGAAAAACCATGGAAAATTAGCCCATGAGCGAAATTTAGCCTCTAAAATCATCCATGCTATTAATGTATAGTACTAAAATAATATCGACATTCATAGGGTTCTTGCACTCTAAGAACCAAGTTTCATTCAAATTTGAAACCTGGTAGGCGTTGTTCATTTCACTTTCTTTCAAAGCACTGCAATCGTTGTTTGTTTGGAAATTTCTTGAAATCTAGGAGTTGTTCATCAAACATTTTCCAAAAGCATGGTAGTCGTTAATTTTATTTTTCTTGAAATTCTTGTAGTTGTTGTTCACTTAAATGTTCTTATAGATCTTGCCGTGTCATATTTGTCTTGATCTTTTGATACATGTAGATTTCATCCATTTTTTGAACTATATAACGACAAGAGGCTGCTATTTTTATTGTTGATAAAGCGAGGATATTGTGTCTTGTCATTCGGCTTTCAGTTTATGAACACAAACACTAGAGCGACAGTTGATTATCTAAAATTTCATAATATACGTGAAGATATTTCAACAATGTTCACATAATCACATCACAATGATTACTATGGCATTTCGACTGAGGATTTTTTTCAATACCTACAAAGCATGAGATAGAGGCTAAAATATTATCATGCCGTTTAATCAATATTCATGATCATTTGGATGATTGAGATAATATGCATTCCATAATGGAATTGATGTAGCTATATCATAATATGTAGTCGAAGGAAGAAATGCAAACACCACATACAACCACAAAATTCAAATTTGGATGATCATAGTTAATTAAGCACTATGGTGCCAAACTATGACCAACATAAATATATCTTAACTTTGTATTGAATTAAGCACCACGATAAATCTTTAAGGGATGTGTGTTTATTACATGAATATCTCAAAAAGGGACAAACGTCTATTTGATCCAATATTTCAAGGTTAAGATACAGATAGTCTCAACATTAGAAACGAGTTTGAGAAAATGTGGAATGATTTTATGACTCTGCATTTATATTACATTTAAGACACTTTGACATTTAGACAAAAGGTTTTTCTTGACTTTGAAATGTCCCATGTGATATAGACATTTCTACGGTTAGAATCGGTATGGAATTTTAATTTTTCACCTACTTATATAGAGGACTAAAATATATTAAGAATGCATTTATTGTGATACAATTATTACGCTTTCATTATGGACCATATATTATCTCAATCGTCCAATTTCTCATGAATATTCGTTAAATGTCATTATCCTCTATAACATGATTTGCGCATAACTGCAACATTCCTCAACCAGAACACCAAAGTAGTTGCCACTACAACATTATTATGGAAAATATGTTCAAAGATATGTACATCTATTAAAATTTCTTGAAACCTATAATAAATTGAATTTATGACAACCATTTCCATTCCTTTCGGTGTAAGTCATTGGGATGACACAAAAATGTGTTGCAATTGAAATCCATAAAATCGAAAGGAGTTAGAGCATGGTTTAATATTTTTTTTGTGTTTTGATTCCAAGCTACTAAGGGAGTTTAGTATTTTCATGCTGCCAATCATGTTCTATAATGTGATTTGAAGCCTGAAAACATTCTCATAAAGAAGAACCAAACAGGAAATTTATGTGACTTTGGTCTAGCTCAAATATGAGCATCCAGGATGAGACCGAAATGGTCGTTGTGGAGCCCTATAAGCCTCAAGAGATATTGCTTAGACACATAAGGAATCAATCTAATTACATCCCCATTGTTGACATATGGTCAGTGGATTGTGTTTTTTCTAACATGTTGTTGTGAAGACCATTATTGTTGGGTTTCTCAAATTGCAAGAATGATATAGATAATCTAAATAAGATATCTGACAATTCCTCCACCCTACGATGACGATCTCTCAAAAATGATTGAAAATGAGCAGGCCCTAGGAAAATGATTGAAAACAAGAAGTGATTAATGCACTTGCACGAGGAAGCTCCTAGTGATTGATAGGAAATTGTTGAATATCATATGGTTATTTCACCAATTAGATTAGATTATATAGCTGGATTACTCAGAAATAATACCACAATCATTTCACTAAAAACTGTCAAACACTTTTTAGACTCATTGATACATGCAACTATTGAGATATAGGGATGCATTTTAATGGAAGACATTTTTTGTATGCAGTCAATGAACTGGAAGTAGGTGAGGACAACACAACTAATAATGCTTGATGAATTGGAAGTAGGTGAGGAAAATATGTAACCAACAACGAGTCAGTTCTATATTCTACTTTGTTTATATCCATAAGGACGATTGAATATAAAGGGAACATTTGATTAACACAAGAGAATATCGATTGTGAGGTCTACTTTGTTTATATATAGAAGGAAATTGAATATACATGTAAATTTTGATTAACACATGAGAATATTGATTTGATTAACATAGGAGAACATTGCTTGCCAAATCTGGACAAAGATTATTTATGTTCTCTCATTTTGTAGCTATGCCCTTGTTTTTGCGTATGCATATGCATTCTATCCTTGAAGTTATCTCCATTTGAGACTCGGCCTGTTCCTGTTGAATCTCAGGTAAGAAACTATCATAATTTATATTTTTGTAGTGATTATATCTTAGTATATTTATCATGTGGAAAAAATTGAGGTATTTTTTTGGCAGATGTGGATGTATGTTGAAGTGTTGATTCCTTAGCATCTATATAACTCATTTTATTTCCTCATAAAATTATAACCAATAGATCAATATCGTAATCCTGGATTGTCTCCTTCTTCATGTTTTAAAATCCCCTATTTGTAGAAATCGGTTTATGTTGTCTTTTTCCTTTGCCACATGGTAATTTAAAATCTATGTCAAATGAAGAGAGATTATTCAATGGTAATAGGTATCTTAGGTTGGGTGGAATTCTTGTACATACCCCACACTTTTATGAATCTATAGAAATGTTTCTTACTTACATTTGTTGAACTCCCATTAAAATAATTACGTCCATTATTAAAATTTGGGAATTATTGATCTATTACAACTCTTCTCATCATATATATGCATGTGTTGACATATGCCCTATTTTGCGATTGCAATAGAGTCTTAGCTAAATAATTGATACCTTTGTGTTTTTCGATTTTATCTTGATGGAAGAGAGTGCATCATCTGGGAGATTACATATTTTTGATAGAATTAATCAGAGAAATGAATAATTTATTATATTGTTAGAATTGTTGTTCAATTATAGAATTTGTTGGAGATTGTTAGAGCTTTTTGTTGGATATTGTTAGAGCTTGTCTAAGTTTGGTTCAAGATGTTTATCAAATCCATTTTGTTAGGAGTTTATTGAGTTGTCCATTCTCCTATAAATGTAACTCATTTCCAAGCAATAATTGAAGTGTGTGTGTTCTCACCTTTGTGAGAGTTATGAGAATTCTGAGTGTTAGTAATTATCTAATTTGGTATCAGAGAAGGAGTTGAAGAAGAGAAGTAGTTGCAGACTGAGAGCCACCATTTGATCTGGAGATAATGGCTAGTGTGTTCTCACCTTTGTGAGAGTTACAAGAGTTCTGAGTGTTAATAATTATCTAATTTGGTATCAGAGAAGGATATGAAGAAAAGAAGTAATTGTGACTCGAGAGCCACCATTTGATCTGGAGAGAAGGGCACTAGACGAGTCAAGATCCACGTGTTGGAGGTGAATCCTCATGCAAGAGGGGAGTCTCTCACTGGATAAGAGGAGATTTGTAGAAAATAGCCATCATTTTTTTATTATTGCTGCTGGAAGAATCCACACTAGAATTGTTGTTCTAATTAGAAAGATTTGTAGTCTTGGCGTTGGTCATAGAGATTCACAACATTTTCTTCCATGTTCATTGGAGGAGAATGCATAATGTAGCATGCATGGAGGAAGGAACTCATTTCTACTAGAGATTTTAATACACCCATGCAAACCTATGTATTGTATTGGAGCTGTCACTATAAAGGGAGCCACAATTTTGTAAATTTCCATTTGAGGGGGAGAATACGATGCGTGAAGTAGATGTCAAGCCACTGTCTAATATCTCTTCCCAGAAGGTAATTTAATTTTCAAACATTTTTTGTTCATTTTTTTTACATCTTCTTGGCGTTGTCTAACAAAAATAAGTATTTTATTATTTTAAGAACATGGGTGTATCCCATTAAAGAGAAATCTTATGCTCTTATAATTTTTCA
>ML788831.1:1311142-1325890 GCA_009831015.1 Picea engelmannii
TTGCCCTTATACAAGTTGAGACGCATTGGGGGAATTAGCCAAACATCATCAAAATAGTGAACCAATTTCAAATACAATCATTTTAATTCCAATATCTTTATAATCTCAATTAACAACATTAATATGAAATCTCCCTCGAAGTTTAAATACAATCATTTAATCGCAATATCTTTATAATCCCAATTAACAACATTAATATGAAACCTCCCTCAAATTACTTCGGCATTCACATTCGCCTGCTTAGGGGGTATGCTAGTTAATATTTTTAATTTATGAGATACGAAAGCAATCATTTAAAATATATTATGAAAGTGATATATAGGTATATATAATTTGATTATTATAATATATATTTTTAAATAAATTACATAGAGTATTTAATATTTAAATAGTTTGTTAAGAAATATTATTTATTAATTATTTTTTTATTATAAATTTTAATAATTTATTTATCATTAAAATAAAATTTATATTTTTAATTTATAAGAATTTATGAATATTATTTATTAATTATTATTTTTAATAAATTTTAATAATTTATTTATCATTAAAATAAAAATTATATTTTTAATTTATAAGATATGAAGGCCATCATTTAAACTATATTATGAAAATAATATAGAGGTATATATAATTTGATTATTATAATATAGTTTTTAAAATAAATTATGTAGAGTATTTAATATTTAAATAGTTTGTTAAGAATGATTTTTATGAATATTATTTATTAATTATTTTTTTATAAATTTTAATAATTTATTTATTATTAAATTTTTTTTTATATTTTTGATTTATAAGATAGGAAAGTAATTATTTAAACTATATTATGAAAGTGATATATAGGTAGGGTATGTATACCTCCTTAGACTTTACCAGTCAAATCCCTGGGCGGAGGGGGTCCCTTGTCCCATAAACAAGGGGGTCTCATACACCAATTAGGTGTTTGGCTTGGCCATGACCTTAAAAATGAATTATTATTATTATATAATTTGATTATTATAATATAGTTTTTAAAATAAATTATGTAGAGTATTTCATATTTAAATAGTTTGTTAAGAATGATTTTTTTATGAATATTAGTTATTAATTATTATTTTTTTTATAAATTTTAATAATTTATTTATCATTAAAATAAAATTTGTATTTATGAAAGCAATCATTTAAACTATATTATGAAAGAGCGACATTCCGTAGTGTGTAGCATTAGAAGTAAAGTTAGGGTTTCAACAATTGCTAGGGTATGTGCACATGTCTAACACTGCGGATAGGGTCCCCCCTGTAGTCAATAGGTTCTCTGATCTCGTAGCTTAGATGAGACTACTTTTTCTGTCATTTTCTCCTAGGTGTACTCAAGTATCAAGTCTACTTTTCCTTCAGAGAGAGATGTAAGTCCATGGTCTATGACTGTTGATGTGGAGACTAGTTTTTGGGTGTTTAGATGGCGGTCCCAGTAGACCTATCCTGGGTCGACGAGGACAAACTTTGGGCAAGAGAAGGCCTATTTTTGGTGGATGAGACATACAAGTTAATGTATGATTGCTTACGTCTGGGGACAGATGGATCGAAAAAAGTTATAGTGCCTACAGTTCTGCTTTCAAAGCTCCCACGACAAGTGTCTTCTAAGGCTGTCAAACACTCTCCACTTGGTCCTGATCATGTGAAGAACACGCACCCTTTGGGGTATCACACGGGAGATATCCCTTGGGAAGGTTGCAAAGCTACTTCTCCATGTCCCATCTCTCCACACTGTATTGGTGTTTCACATTTGCTACTCGTTCCGTTTACTCCCCCAAGGAGCAGTCCCAGAGTTCTTTAAACGAATTTTCCTGTGCATAGTTCTTCTCGACATGAAATAATAGATCTACTGGAACCAAAGCTCGACTTAAACGCAGACAAAAGAACTGGAAAATCCATTAAGCAAAGTCAATATGTGTTCTCGGTAAATATATAGCAATGGACAGGGTTGTCGGTCTATCGGAGAAAGCCCTTGTGGGTAAATTTGTCTACACCAAGCTAAATAAATCTCAATTGTCAGAGTGGATTTTAGGTTGTTAGACTCCTATCGTTGGATATAGTTTTAGGTTTAGTCTTCTTTCAAACCACGGGGTGTTTTTTGATTTCCTTGCTGAGAGCGATCTTCTGAGAATCTTAGGCTTTCCTTGGATTTTAGGCAAAGTTAATTTAATGTTGAAAAGATGGGTGCCTGGTTTTAACCCTCTTATGGAAATCTTTACGAAAATAAACTTATGGATGTTTCTACTCGACTTCCCCATCGAGTTTTGGTCCGTCAGGATCTTTGAAGCTGTTGAAAACTCGGTAGGAAGTTTTGTTTTTTTCAATGAGAAGTCTCTCTGTTGGAACAACAAAAGGCTTGCATGGGTGTTAGTTGATATGGATCTCACTAAAGGATTACCTGATGTTATCGACATATCCATTGGGGACTCTCATTTTTTCCAGTCAGTTGATTTTTGGAGGGAACCTTTCAGATGCCATTCTTGTTGGCAAATGGGTCATCTAAGGGCGTCTTGTTCTAGCACCGGTGAACTTAGTTGTGATATAGTACATCCCAGGATGATTCTCGATCAAGCTAAAGTTTTCTGTTCTAGTTCTTTCGACAAAGTCTCACTTTTAGGTAAGATGAACTTCTTCTTTCCTTCCTTCTTTGCTAATCTCTCCCCTGAAGAGCTTCTTTATTTAAAAGAGAATGAAAGCTAGGTCTTAGAAATCTTTGGCGATTTCTGGAATATTTTAATGAAATTTTTTGAAGACAGAGCCTACTTTCAAAAGATGTAACCAGTGTTAATCACCAGCCTTCCTTCCCCGAGGAAACACAACCCATATTTCCCCATGTAAAAGATACGCTTGAAAAAACTCATACCGGTTGTTTGGAGTCTGAAAATCACACCAGATCGGGGAATATTTTAGGAAGTGATTCGATCTCTATCCCTACTATTTCAACATAACTCCCTTTAGTCCCCTGTGTTGAATTTGGCGCGGATCCCACTAGTGAACCTATTGTCTATGTTTTAGATGTTTCACATAATATTTCAACAAAATTTACAAAACTTTTGTCCCCCACTCCACTTCCCATTACAAATTGTACGTCTTTACCTCCTTACTCCTCAGATCGCTCCAACGTGACCCTCAAGAAAAAGCCTAAACCTCACTTCCCAAGAAAACCCTCTGGGGCCACTGAAGGTGGTTTGGCTCAGTTTGGAATGATATCCCCTGTGGGATTTGTTTCAGGTTGTTCTATAGTTCCTTCCCTCCCTGTTTCCTTAAACTCTAACCCTGATACAGTTCCCCTCCCGACCCTTAGAGAAAGATAGACGTCTTATGAGTTCCCCTTATGATTTTCTTGTCTTTTAATCTTTGTGGGTTTGGGGGACCCACTAAAACAACTGCCCTCAAATTACTGTTGAACCAGGTGAATCCTGATGTTGTTTTTTTACAAGAAAAGTTAGTGGATGTTGAGAAAGAAAAAACACTCTTCCTTCATTGCCTTTCGAAGTGGGATGTAGTTTCTTTAAATCCTAATGGTCGATTAGGTGGAATTTTAAGTGGATGGAACCCATCTTATGCTGAGTTTTGTGCTTATGGCACATCTATAGGTATTTATATGGAAGGAAAATTTAAACAGTCTATGGGAAGGTACAAACTGGTCAATTTTTATGCACCCTATAAAGACAGAGAATTGTTCTGGCAACCAATTATTGATTCTGGATTACTTTGCGAAGAAGGCTTGATAGTGGGAGGTGACCTTAAATTCACTCTCATTGATCGAGAGGTTTGAGGAGAACATGCCAGAAGTGATCCCCTTGCATATTTTTTCTCTAGGATTGTCCTTTCCTCCAGTCAAGTGAATATCCAGCCGATAAAATTGGCACCTACCTGGAGAAATGGTAGAGCTAGAAAAACAGGCATCTAAAAAATATTTGATCATTTCTTACTTAATGAATCCCTCCTAAGAACTCATAAAAGAATTAGATCCTGGGTTATTAATTCTTCCATCTCGGATCATAACTTGATCTGCTTACAATTGGAGATGTCTTCCCAAATCAGGGCCCCTCCCTTTAAGTTCAACAACTCCTGGATTTCCAATTCCAGTTTTTCTTCCCTTATAAAGGAAAATTGACTTTCAATGAAAACATGGTACAATTATTCTTCTATTATTATACTATGCAAAAAATTGAGGAATCTTAAGAAAGTTGTGATTCTATGGCAGAGGAACAAAAAATCACACATGCACACAAAACTCCTACATATTGGAGATAAATTTACAGAGCTCTTTGAAACATTTCCGTCACAGGTGTTTGCANTGATTCTGGATTACTTTGCGAAGAAGGCTTGATAGTGGGAGGTGACCTTAAATTCACTCTCATTGATCGAGAGGTTTGAGGAGAACATGCCAGAAGTGATCCCCTTGCATATTTTTTCTCTAGGATTGTCCTTTCCTCCAGTCAAGTGAATATCCAGCCGATAAAATTGGCACCTACCTGGAGAAATGGTAGAGCTAGAAAAACAGGCATCTAAAAAATATTTGATCATTTCTTACTTAATGAATCCCTCCTAAGAACTCATAAAAGAATTAGATCCTGGGTTATTAATTCTTCCATCTCGGATCATAACTTGATCTGCTTACAATTGGAGATGTCTTCCCAAATCAGGGCCCCTCCCTTTAAGTTCAACAACTCCTGGATTTCCAATTCCAGTTTTTCTTCCCTTATAAAGGAAAATTGACTTTCAATGAAAACATGGTACAATTATTCTTCTATTATTATACTATGCAAAAAATTGAGGAATCTTAAGAAAGTTGTGATTCTATGGCAGAGGAACAAAAAATCACACATGCACACAAAACTCCTACATATTGGAGATAAATTTACAGAGCTCTTTGAAACATTTCCGTCACAGGTGTTTGCACAGGAAGATTTGGACTTACTAAGGACACTTAAACAAAAGAAAGATCACATTATGGCCTATGAAGAAGCCACTTGAAGGCTTAGAATTCGGGCAATTTGGTTGGATAAGGGAGACAAAAATACAAAATTTTTGCATAAATATGCCACCCAAAGAAGATCACAAAACACCATTTGGGAAATTGTTGATGATTCTGGATGCCTCAAAACAACATACAGTGACATAACAGAGATTTCTTATAAACATTTTAAATATCAATACAGTGAGATAACGACAAAAGATACTGTCAATCAAGTTAAAGTACTCCAGAATATGCCTAAGTTTTTTAATGACTCAGAAAGTGATGAACTTGAAAAATTTGTCACCTTAGAAGAAGTTAAGGATACTATCAACAAAATGCCTAAGGATAAAATCCCAGGTCCGGATGGATGGACCCAAGAACTTTTTCATACTTTTTTTTATTTAATGGGGGAGGATCTACACAAGGCAATTGAGGAATCCATATGCAAAGGATTTATACCTGGCATTCTCAATGCTACTTTCTTTGCACTTATCCCCAAAGTAAGCAAGCCAAACTCTTTTCATGACTTCAGGCCTATTTCTCTCTGCAATTTTGTTTATAAAGTAATTTCCAAAATTATTGCATCAAGGATGAAATATAAATTGGCTTCTTGTATCTCCTTTGAACAATTTGGTTTCCTTAAAGAGCGATTAATCTTTGATGTTGTGTGGATAACACAAGAATGTCTACACACTGTTAAAACCAAGAAGATGAGTTCAATTATTTTTAAACTGGACCTTAACAAAGCATATGATAAAGTAAGTTGGCAATTTTTGCATATTAATCCAGATCGGGCTAAAATGGGAGGTGTCCCAATGGATCATGGCTTGTGTTAACTCTGTAAACATGGCAGTCTTAATTAATGGATCACATACAATTTTTTTTAAGAGTTATTGAGAGCTTCGTCAGGGGTGCCCTCTTTCCCCCTTTTATTTATATTGGTCGTGGAATGCTTAAATAGATGTTTGAAAAAAGATGTGAAAGAAGGGAATTTTCATGGACTCAAAGTTGCTTCAGAAACTATAATTTCACACACGTTCTTTGTTGATGATGTTCTAATATTAGGAATTGGCAATCTTGAAGATTGGATGGAGTTTAAATCTATTTTATCAAGTTTTTGTTTTGCCTCTGGTATGGATGTTAATTCTAAAAAATCATGCTTTCTTGCACATAATATTGACCCTATTTTGGAACAAAGGATACATGAAAATTTCAATATAACTTTTATTTGCATGGATAAAGGTATGAAATATTTGGGTTTTTATCTAAAACCCAACAACTACAGAGTGGTAGATTGGAATTGGTTGATCAATAAAGTAGAGAAGAGAATCAATAATTGGATTTTTCGTTGGCTATCTTTAGGAGGCAGGCTGGTTTTAGCTAAATTTGTTCTTCAAAGTCTCCTTGTATACTGGCTAAGCTTAGCCAAGATTCCTTCTATAATTCTACACAAGAATCAATAGATTATTGCAAATTTTATCTGGAGAGGTGAAACAAAAACTACAAGCTTTCACCTTTCAAAGTGGAAAAACATTGCCAGACCAAAGGAATTTGGAGGATGGGGTATTCCAAATATTTTCTGGTTTGCACAATCACTGGCAGAAAAATATTGTTGGAGAGGTCTCTTTCGCAAAGGATTGTGGAGTTAGATACTTCAAAAAAAATATCTAAAAGGAATAGACTTGACTTCCTAGCTGCGCAAAACCAATTGTAAGTATCCGGTAGCCTCAAACATCTGGAAAATTTTTATGGCCTCAATGCATATTATAAAACACTGGTTGGCCTGGAAGATTGGGTGTGGAAAACAAGTCATTCTTGGGTTGGATCCATTTATAGGAGATAATGCTTCTTTTCGGCTCTCAGCCCCCTTAATACAACATCTCAACAATCAACATATCTACTCTTTATCTCAGGTGGCCACAACAAATGACGTTGGTAATAATCAGAGTTGGCTTGAGGCTATCCACCTTAGTTTGACAGGGGAATTGGCTACAGAATGGAGCAACTTCCTTTCATTGTTGAAAAACAATGGAATCTCTCTCAACAATGCAAAAGATAAGATAATCAGGTCTTAGAACAAGGCAGTGAGCACTGTAACTGCCAATTTAACATACCAATCCTTATCTTTCACAAACATTACAAAAGATATCACATGGTGCTATAAATCTATTTGGAAAGTGAAAATACCAGTTAAAATTATATGCTTCATGTGGCTTTGTTTGAAGGATTGTATTCTTATTGGAGTAAATTTTAGGAAAAGGGGAGGCATTGATCCATCGGTATGTAATCTCTGCCTAAGAGATGAAGAGTCAACTTCACATATTTTTGTGCACTGTGAAACTTCTCAATATATATGGAAATAAATCTTATTTTACCTCAAAATCCTAGATGTTTGGAGTTGTTCCACTTTAGAAAGTAATATGTTTCAATGGTTCACTCAATATCCAAAGATGAAACATATCCCTTTTATGGTAATCTGGGGCATTTGGAAGTACATAGATAAATTATTTTTTGAAAACTGGGTTAGGCAGGATTCCAGGATTGTCACAAATATCCTTGTCTCAATCAAAGAACCCAATGGGGCAGGTGAAGATGACAAATTTGAATATTTTTTATGAATATCATAATTCAATTGTGACATTAAAGATAATCAAATTAAACCAACTAATAAATTATTAATTTTGTATGTATCAACATTAACTTAGTTAATAATGTTTTTGACCAAAGAAGATAGAATATAGGTTATCTAATTCTTTACAGATAATTATTTATTTTATATAATGGTTCAACATTTATAATTAATTTAATGTTAAGTTTGACATATTATGATTTTGACATATTATTTAAAGATCTTGAATTTATCATAAACATTGGCTTAACATTTAGAGTTTTTTTTTGTTTTGTTTTTGTAAGTGAGTGTAGAAATCTATATTACTGGAAATAGTATGATACAAAAGGTGGGCCTCTTGGTCTGCTTAGAAGGAAACTAGACCAGGGGGTCCCTAGTTGCACAAGTTGAAAGTAACGAGGGATGGTTTTGGTCTGCCACCAAGGGAAACCAGACCAGACATTCCATGTTCAGTTGGAGAAAAAACATAGACATAAAAGAAGAAACTAAAACCATCCTCCTTAACCAAAGCATGGAATATATCTGATCTAACATGACCAAGCCTGGTATTACTTCCTATAGACTGCCAAATCATTGATCCAGAACTATGTAGTGTTTCTGCACCTGGGGGTGCTCCTTCCCGCCATCCGCCTGACTCTTGTTTTCTTCCTGTTGTTAGGTCGTGCGAGTCTTCCTTATTTGAGTTGGCACACCATGGCCATCAACAGGCGTGATGTCCATGTGATGGACATAACGTAGGTAGAGGTGGAATTGGGCTGCCAACCTCTCCAGCTTCCATTTCTGGTCCTTCTCTACCTCTACTAACAATTTGGTAATGGTTTCCAGACTATTGATGCGACGTAGGATCTCGTCCAACATTTTCTTGTTGTCCTCCTGCCTGGCTTCTTCCCTATTTGAGATCACTTTTTCGATCATCATCTTAGTTAGCCACACCATCTCCACCATTTTGTGGAAGATGGTTTCCTGGATTGCGTGGTCCCCAAATCAGTTACCCAGTCCGCTTCCTGTACCAATGCATCTCGTGCTTTACCTTTGCACTTGTTCTTTAATTCATTTTCCCATCGGGTGATGGCTACCTTCCCCTTCGGTGCAACCCGAGTTTGGAAGGTTCCCTCCGCATCTTCTGCGGCCTTTGTCATTCTTGTTAGCCTCTGCTGACTATTCAAGACTTCCTTCCCAAGGGGGTTCCTTTTCTTGTGAGTTTTCTTTATTCACGCCATCCCACTTTGCCTGCCGCAACTCCTGTGTTGGTTACTCTACCTGTGCCTCACTTCTCAGGTATTCTTCCTTTCCCTCCCCTTGACTCTGTGATAATCCCTATTGTTGTGCTCCTTCTGATTGACTTTGTGATACTTCCTTAACCTCTTCTTATTTACCTTTCCCCACTGCGAGCCTATCCTTTCAAGCTTGGTTTGCTCATGGTGATGTGAGCTTCCGTCCATTTTCCTGTTAAGGCTCATATGTTCATGATGGGTCGTCCTTCTGTCGATTACTACCCTTTCTTGCTTGTGATCCAATTGTGTTGCTCTATGTACCTGTACTTGGCCTGGTGGATCGATCCTGATTATCATCTTCCCCATATGCCTTATATCTTTCGTTGCATGCGACTTGTTGCCTGGGCCTTCGCTCGTGCTTTCCCCATGCCTCTTATTGGAAAAGTGGCCTTGCTTTCGGTTGTCCATATGCTACTTATTATGCTCTTGCATAATAATTTGTGGCTAAGTTGTAGTCAGTCCTAACCTACCTAGGGCTCGCGTCCCTTCCAGGAGGCCTCGCGATGACCTGCTCGATGTGACCTTCCATGCTTAAACTACCTTCACGATCTATGACCAGAAGGTGGTTGCAGTCTGTTATGAGTTTCCCATATGGAATGTTGATCCAGGTGTCATCTAGTTTCGTGCCTTCCCTACCAACCCCCTGTTTGGCGATCCTGTCCGCAAGCGCATTCACTGACCTGCGCACCCAATGCAACTCCACTGTATTTAGAGTTATCAGATGCTCCTAGATTTTTTGTAGGGAGTGTGCAAGTCAGAAGTGGCGCTGAACCTTGCCCACTCTAGTGCCATTTTGGAGTCTTTTCGTTGTGTTGATAACCAGGATGGAGACACCTTCCACGATGGTGTTTGTCATCCTTTCGCGACTTAGGATTTTAAGGCCAAGTTCCAGGGCTCTGAATTCTGTCGCGTTGTTGGTTGAGTTTCCCATGATCCTAGCATACATTAGGATGATGTTGTCACCACTTTCTCTGATCACTCCACCTGCCCCTGCCACTCTTGGATTTCCTTTTTTCGTCCCATAAAAGTTCAGTTTGAAGAACCCTGACGGAGGGGGAGTCCAGTTGTGGGCTCCTATCTAGAGTTGCGGGTTTCTCTCTACAGGTAGGCTGCTGTGCTAATATTTTAGTTGAAAAAATCCCATGATAGAGGAGTCTTGGTCAGTGAGTTGCACTTTATCCGTATTGTAGTTGCGGCTTTGCACCGTTTCTCTTATTTGAGAGAATATTGCCTACTTTATCATTTCTACCGATATGCTTTCATTCCTGAAGATGTGCCGGTTCCGTTCTTTCCATATTGCCCAGATGATCATCCCCGACGTTAGATTCCAACATAGGTTCACCATTTCATTTTCACTGTAACCCTCATTCTAGTTATTGATGGTTTCACTAATGTGCCCCCGGATCCTATTGGATTAGTGGAAGATGCCTGTCGCCCAATCCCAAATCTCTGTTGTGTAACTGCATTCGTCCAAGAGGTGGTTAGTTGTTTCCTCCTTGTCTAGACAGAGATGGCAGGGAGAGGGACCTATGAAACCCCTTTTCATGAGGTTCTCCCATGTTAGAATTCGGTTATGTAGAACTAGTCATTTGAACATTTTGATTTTTGGCCATTGGGGGGTTTTTCAAATTTTTTCCCACTGTCGCTCTGGATTTTCTTGGTCCTGACCCACAATGTAATACCGTGCTTATTTTAAGTTGAATTCACCCCCATTTTTCCTGCCCCACCTCAGTTGGTCCTCTTCTTCGAAGACCCCAATTTTCTTTTTTCCCAATTCCTCCTCCACCTCTTTCGTTATTGTTTCGATCCGAGCTCTATTTTGTGGGTTAAATTTGTCCCAGGTCATCTATCTGGCATTGCCATCCCTTTGCTTCCAGTAATGATGGATTTTTGTTTTTCCTTGCCCAATTATTTCCTGTTGAAGCTCCTCCCTGTCCGGATTTTCAATTCTGAGTTCTTGTTGCCATGCGTCCTCCCAGAACCTTATTGTTATACCATTTATGACTTTCTAGAAGCTATGTTTATGGATCCATTTCTTATTTCTCCAGGCAAGATTCTAGATGGTTGATCCATCCCTTGTGCCCATGAACCGAATTCTCTCCTGGTCTCTTATGTTGAGGGCATACTTGGCCTTCCAGAGGTTTTCCCATGGTGTCGATTTGTCTTTTACCCATATCCACCAGAGCTTTGCCCCGTAGGCTTCGTTGGTTACATGTGGGTCCTGTAACCCCAAGCCGCCTTTTCTTTTTGGTTTGCATACCTTATCCCAGGCCACTAGGGCCCATTTCTTTTTATGTTCTATGTTGCGCCATAGGAAGTCTCATTGGATGGCTCTTATATTTTGTAGAATGCCTTTGGGGGTTGGGAATACTGACATCATATACGCCAGAATTGCTTGAAGAACCGTTTTGGTGAGGATAAGCCTTCTGGCTAGGTTTAAGGCTCTATAAGTCCAATTTTTTACCCTCTCATGCAGTTTGTTGATAACTCCTTCCCATGTAGCTTTTGTGCAGGCTCTATCCATCAGGGGGATTCCAAAGTATTTCGTTGGGAGCATTTTATGTTCAAACCCCAAAATGTTGGCCAAGTTGCGCTGAATTACTAGATTAATGTTGAAAAAATATATCATGGATTTGGAGTGGTTGATTTCCACCCCCCAGGCTTCCGCGAAGTCTTTTAAGATTCTTTTAAAATGTTTTTCTTCCTTTACTGTGGGTGTACCATGGAGTAGGGTATCATCTACGAATTGTTGGTGTGTGGATGTTGGACGGTTTTCAAGAGGTTTGATGCCTTTTATTTCTCTAGCTGCAGTTGCACTTTTAATGCTTCTGCTTAGCCCTTCCATCATTAAAATGAAAAAGAAGGGGGACAACGGGTCCCCTTGTTTTATGACTTTGGATGGACAGAAATATTTGGCTGGGGCCCCATTGATTAGTAGCGAGTATCTTGTCGTTGAGACTAGAGTGACTATCTAGTTGATCCAATGCTGGTCGAACCCAAACGCCAGATCAAGTTGGATTATCATCCCCCCTCTCATTTGGATTTTCAACATGTGAATGATCTCATGGGCTTGGATGATATTGTCTAGGATTTGTCTTCCTTCCACAAAACCCACCTGTTACTATGAAATCAATATGGGAAGGAGTGGCTTCATTCTATTGGCTATCACTTTGGAGATTATCTTGTAAACTACATTGCATAAAGTTATAGGTTTGTAGTGGTCTGGGGTCCTTGCTTCATTTTCTTTTGGGATTAGAGTGATCATTATGGCATTTAAGGCTTTCAGGATGGATGTCGATCGCCTGAAATCCTCCACCACCCCGTAAATATCATGCTTAACCACTTCCCAGCAGGCTTTGAAGAATTCCACTATGAAGCCATCAGGTCCTAGGGCCTTTTCGTTGTGCATCTTCTAGACCACTTGGTCAATTTATTCCTTTGCGATGGGTTTTCTTAGGCCAACATTTTGCTCCTCTTTGAATAGCTTGGGGATGTGTTCAATTATTATTTGTATGGCCTTAGATCTATCTTGGTTGGGTTCCTGGGATATCCCCTGGAAGTGGTTGACCAATGTATTCTCAATTTTCTGGTGGCATTCTCTTTCAATCCCGTCCTAATCCTCAATCTTCAAGATTTTGTTATGGGATCTTCTTGCAATAGTTGTTCTATGAAAAACTTTGTGTTCCTCTCCCCTTCCTTTAGCCACCTTATTCTGGAATTTGGGTGCCACATGATTTCTTCCTGCTAGCATCTTGCTTCCCATTCCTGGGTCATTTGGATTTCTTCTTTTTTTCGATCCTCTATGTATCCCTTTTCGATGCATTGTTCCTGTAGATTCCTCATTCTGTCCTCGATGCTCTTTTGCTCTTGGTTTATATTTCCAAAGACTTCCTTGTTCCACTCCTTGATTTTTTGTTTGATGTACTTGAGTTTTTTGTAGAGTTTGAACATCCTTGTCCCTTGATCCGATAGTTCCTCTCACCACCATTGGTTGATGTTCTCCTTGAAGGTGGGATGGTCGATCCAGAATTTCTCAAATCTAAATGGTTTGTTCTTCGGTGTGGTTTGAAAATTGGCTTCCATTTGACCTAGCCAATGATCTGATCCCCCCTAAGGGAGGATGCTACAATCTAAATTTAGTCCCTGCAACATGATTGATTCGGACACCAAGAATCTGTCTAGCCTTGTGGCTACTTGGTGGTGACCTAGTATTTTGTTGTTCCAAGTGAACTGACCATTGTTGGTCCTAATATCCACGAGCTTCATTGTGTCAATGAATGATGTGAATCCTTCCACATCTCTATCCAATCTCCTGGTGCCCCCTTTTTTCTCAGCGAGTGTAGTGATGATGTTGAAATCCCCTACAAGGATCCAATGGGGGTTGCAGGTGCGATCCTTTAGATTCTTTAGGTTGAGGATAAATCTCCTTTTTTCCTCCATCACCTAGGGGCCATACACATTAGTGCATAGAATTTCCGTTGTGTTCCCTATAATTTTCATTTTAACAGAAAGTGTGTGTCTCGTGACTTCTGATGCAAGCAGGTTCACGATTGTGGGTTCCACAAGGTGAGGATACCTCCCACCATCTGTTGGCTTTCGACAACCAACATCTTGTACTTACTCCAATATTTTTTATTGATTGTTTCCATTCCGTCTAAAGTGCATTTTGTCTCTTGAATGAAACATAGGTCAATTTGTTCCTTACGCAGTCTATTTTTAAGGATTCGTTGCTTTCTTGGGCTATTTGGGCCTCTTATATTCCATGTTATAATATTCATTTAAACATGTGGGGGGGAGTTGGGAAAGAGATTTTTAATCTTACATGAGTTTATCAACAGGGCTCCTAGTTCTTGTAGGGCCACACTATTTGATTTTCTGGCTTTCTTCCTCCTTGCCTTCTTGGGTGAGTGTTGTGGTTGTCTATCGCCTGTTTTTATTCCCAAGTTTCCTATTTCGCCATGCATGTGTTTGATCCCTCTATATTTCACTTCCTCCCTTAGGAGGAAGAGATATTGAATGCGATCAAGTTGCTCCGCTGACACATTGTCTACTCCCTGCCTTTTCCATTGGTCCAATATATTTGGTAGATCTATTCCTTCCCTTTCCACAATGTCTCTGAGATCTGGGTCCTTTATTCCTACCTAACTTGGAGTCATCTTCGAATCTCCATCTGCTTCCTGCATTGGGGTGTTGGTATCTTCGTTTCCTCCTTCCCTGGGACTTGCGCTACCTCCCTATTCTCCTTTGTTGCTTGGAGTTTATGTGTTCTCCTGAGTTGCGTGTTCGCTCGCTTCCTTATCTTTCATCTTTTCCTTCCCTCCTTCTTCTCCTTGGTTGGGCCTGACCCTTCCTTTTGTTCTAAGCCTGGCTTCCAGGCTGCTTTCTATTGGGGCCTTGCCTTGTCTCTTGTTTCCTCTGCTTTTGTGATTTGGCTTCACAAAACTGTCCTCATCCTGTTGTGGCTTGGTGTTTTCTAGTTCTTTCTTTTTGTTAAGAGGGCATTCTCTTAGTAGGTGTCCATGTTCATGGCATCTTCTACATCGAAATGGGATCTTCTCGTAGTCTATGCTTTGTATCCATTCCTCATCCCTAAACTCCAGGCTTATGGCTTTCAGGAGTGCCCCTGAAACATCCATCTCTATGCAGATCCTTGCGTAGGATGTATATCTTGCTTTTAGGGTAGCTTCCGATGTCTTGACATATTTTCTGAGCTTGTTCCCTATGGCTTCGAAGGTGTATGACAGCCAGTAGTCTAGCGGTAAGGAGTAAAGCCTTAGCCAGACTGGGACATTTTTAAAAGTTTCTTTCTTTGGGGAGAAGTTTTCCTTCCATGAACGAATGTATAGCCCCACTGAGGCATGGAA
>ML788831.1:1329745-1340574 GCA_009831015.1 Picea engelmannii
ACCCAACAAGTATAAACAATTATTTAAATTTTATTCAATATTATTTTTAAGGTTTTTAAATGTAAATTTGAAATTTTGGAATTTTGATTTTGTTTATAATAATAAAGGTGAAATTTATTTTAATTTTTCATTTTTCATGTCCATCTTGTTCCGTGATATATTTTTTGCACACAACACTTCCGCCATATACATTTTGCACCCAACAATTAAGGAGTTGCGGGTTGGCAGAGTCGCGGGTTCACATGTTTCATTTTTCATGTCCAGCATGTTCCGTGATATACATTTTGCACCCAACACTTCCGTCATATACATTTTGCACCCAACAATTCCGTTATATACTGATGCAGGAGCATCCACACTTGATCAAGCGAGCCAACGCGTGGAGTAAAGAACATACAGCTGGACAGCGCCAGCACATACATTTTTGAATTGCTTTGAAAAGACTGTTGCGCCGTCGTTTGAATGAAAGCATTCATATGAAGCGCCTTTGTATTATAATGTAGATAAGAAGGCATTTAATAGTTTTAATGCTGTTAGATAGGAATTAACTGTAGATTAGACAGTTTTGGCTTTCAAGAGGGAAAATGGAATATAGGCACCCTCCTTTGTACATTGTATTATCTCATTCTCATTCATTCAGCATCAGCATTGAGAGCAGAAGAGAAAAACAGGGAGCTTGTGAAGAAACCCCATGTACAGACATTGAATTAATAGGAAAGACTTTGATTCAATTCCATGGATGTGTTTGATCTCTGTGTGCTGTTGATATTATGCCTTTGCATGTTTGCTTCCTTTTATGCTTATCTTTTATATGCTGTGTATGTGATTGCGTATCAGGTTCGAAACCTGAGAGAATGAGAGAATAAATTCCAAATAGTCTCACTGTCTGAACCAGGAGATTCCTGCATCGAGTGCAGTCGAATTCCTCCGCATAGAGTGCGTTGAGGCGGTTCAACCGTGAAGCTCTTATTCTCGTCGACCAAAGTTGCGTTGACAGTTCGAACCGTGCAGGTGAGTGCAGGTTGGACGTGAAGTCTCAGTAGAAAGCCTGAGATAAGGAAGGTCGGGGTTGCTGTAATTGTGAAAGTGCAGAACCTAGAAGATTTCAAGCACTGTTGGGAGTGGTTGAAAGTCGAGCGCCGTAAGTGCGTGAAAGTTCTCTGAAGGAGTCAAGAAGAACAAAGCTTAGGAGGGATAGTTCCTTGCAAGTATTGTGGGACAGACCCAGGAGGAGCGTAACAGAATCAAGCCTGGGGAGCAGGAAGAATTCTCAAGAGGAAGAGAATCGACGACTTGAAGTTGTCGTGGAGAGGCACGAAATCCCGCAGACCGTCAGATCGAGGAGGAGTTGCGAGGGGGTTAACTCGCAGGTGCACGAGTAAATCCGTTTGTCGTCGATCATCGGCATATCGGGGTTGGTGAGTGCATGAGTTGCATGCACGTCGAAATCGTGAGTTGCGATTTCCCGATTTAATCGGAGCCATTGGTCATCGGAGGGACAGGTGGCACGAGATCCCGAGGAGTCGGGACTCGGCACTTCGGCGTTTCCAAAGTCGAAGGAAGCACGGAGGAATAGCGAAGTCCCGAATTGCGACGGGTCCCACAGAGAAGAAGTGGAGTACAACACGTGGCATCGCACATCGGCGTTTGGGGTTTTGAAAGGTGAGAGCATCGCTACCTTTCATCTGCCGATTTCCCGATAGGGAAATCCCCGATACGAAGAAGCATTGACCGTTGACATCGGGGATCAGGATTCGGAGTTTCATACAGCACGGGAGGTGCGCACAAGGTTCGCGAGTCCGCGAAACCCGATTTCCCAAATTCCGAAAGGGAGATCACCGAAGGAGTTGACTGTGGGTAGTGGACTCCCGAGTGGAGTGGAAGAGTACTTTGTAACTCTTCGGGCCTGAGAGGAAAAGAAGGTCCTGGTGGGAGCGACCGTCCACTGAGGGGAAGGTTGCAATCAAGTGGTATCAGAGCGCTGAAGTCTTATCTGTATACGGCAGGCGAGAGGGGTGAAAGAGAAAAGGAAAGCACTCTGATACTCACGACTTGCGATCAAGTGGTATCAGAGCGGGAGTTGGAATTCTCTTTGTTCGGGTAGCAGAGAGAAGGAAATATATAATGCCGCCCAGAAGGGAGAGGCAGTCTCCTGATCGTGAAGACAGGGATGTCCTAAGAAGGGGTAGGCCAGCAGGCAACCCAGAAATGGAACGCCAAATACGAGATCTCAGGGCGAGACTCGAAGAGATGGAGACCACCCAAAGGCGTGGAGCTGGTACAACAGAGTTCAGCGATTCCGAGGTGGAAGAGGAAGCTGGGCACGCTGAAGAAGAGGTTTCAGCAGAAGATGCCTCGACAGAGAGGTTGATCAAAGCCATTTCGAGGATGAGCTCGAAGACAAAGATGGACATTCCCGTCTATGAGGGAAGTCTAAATGCTGAGGAGCTACTGGATTGGATCCGAGCACTCGACACCTACTTCGATTAAGAAGATATCGAAGAGGACAAGAAAGTGAGGCATGCGGTCACGAAGCTGAAAGGACATGCAGCCTTATGGTGGGACGAGCTGCAGGCGGACAGGCGTTCCAAAGTAAAATAGAAGATCAAGAGCTGGGATCGGATGATCGCCAAGATGAAGGCGAATTTCATTCCAAGGGATTACCAGATCACTCTGTTCAGGCGCATGCAGAACCTGAGACAAAAGTTGATGACGGTGAAGGAGTACACCGAAGAATTCTACAGGCTCAATATTCGAGCTGGTCATCGGGAAAGTGATGACGAAAAGGTGGCGAGATACCTGAATGGGTTGAGGTATGACATTCAGGATGAGTTGAGCATGGTTACCATCTGCACAGTTGAGGATGCGTACCAGATGGCTCTAAAAGCCGAGGAAAAGCTGAACCGCAAGCAGGGACAGCGAGGGTGAGGCAGAAGTCAGCCTAGAGGCAAAGCAGTTGCCCAAGAAAGAATTCAGAAGCCCAAGGAGGATTGGAAGAGGCCTCAGGGAAAAGTTGAGAGAGGTGGTACTTCACAGCAGAGGCAGCAAAATGCTGAGCCGAGGAGGCAACAAGATGATCGGCAAAGAGGGTATGCTGATGCCAATACATTTTCTCGTAACCGAGGTCGAGGAAGAGGCCGAGGAGGAATTATCACATGTTTTACATGTGGTAAAGATGGTCACAAAGCCGTTGACTGTCCAGACAGGAAGGTGGACAGAAGTGAAACTCACATTGCTGAGGCGCAGAGGCGTGATGTGGAGGATGAAGACACTGGAAGTGGGAAGTCACTGACAGTGCATAAGGTTCTTTTGAAACCAGAGAAAGAGGTGGACACAGCCCAGAGATGCCGACTGTTCCGAACGACTTGCAAGACCAAGGGCTGGAAATGCAAGGTCATAGTGGACAGTGGGAGCACCGACAATCTCATTTCGACCGAGATGGTGGAGAAGCTGGAGCTAAAAACGAACAAACACCCGAGTCCATACCAAGTGACATGGCTGCAAAAAGGACACCAGGTATGTGTTATGAGACAATGCTTGGTTGAATTTAAAATGGGTGATTATAAGGATGAAATTCTGTGTGATGTCATTCCCATGGATGTCTGTCATGTATTATTGGGAAGACCATGGCAGTTTGACAGAAATGTTGTTCATGATGGGAGAATGAACACATACACCTTGAAGAAAGATGGGAAAACACACACGTTGCTGCCGGTAAAGGATAAGAAAGTGGAACCGGAAGTAACCAGCACGATACTTCTCATGAGTGGGAAAGAACTTCTAACAGAGCTGGAGAAGGATGAAGATCCACAATTCTTTGTTTTCAGGAAGCCGAGAATTGTCTTGACAAGCACAAGAGTGGACGACTTGCCAGAAGAGATTCAGGAACTGCTTGGAGAGTTCGCTGATATCATCGTGGACGAACTACCTCGTTCGTTGCCACCGATGAGGAGTGTGAGTCACCACATTGACCTCATACCCAGAGAAAGTTTGCCAAATAAGGCAGCGTACAGGTTGACACCTCAAGAGAACGAGGAAGTCAAAAGGCAGGTACAGGATCTGCAGGACAAGGGACTGGTGAGGGAGAGTCTTAGTCCATGTGCCGTTCCGACGGTACTGAGTCCGAAGAAGGATGGAGTCTGGAGAATGTGTACAGACTCCAGGGTGATAAATAAGATCACCATCAGGTACAGGTTTCCACTGCCGAGGATGGACGACTTGATGGATTGCCTGAGCGGGGAAAATTATTTTTCAAAAATAGACCTCAAGAGCGGATACCATCAGATCCGGATGAGAGAGGGTGATGAATGGAAGACAGCATTCAAAACAAACGAGGGTCTGTACGAATGGTTGGTCATGCCGTTTGGGTTGACAAATGCACCCAGCACATTCATGAGGCCTATGAATGAAGTCCTGCGGGAATTCATTGGCAAATTTGTGGTGGTGTACCTGGATGATATCTTGATTTTTAGCAAGACGAAGGCCGAACACTTGAGGCATTTGGCCATTGTGATGAAAAGGATACAGCAGGAGAAGCTGCTGATTAATTTGAAGAAGTGCTCATTTATGCAGACGGAGCTCATATACCTGGGTTTCGTTATTTCGACAAATGAATTGAAGATGGATCCTGAGAAGGTAAACGTAATCAGGAATTGGCCATCGCCGAGGAATGTTTTTGAGGTAAGGAGATTCCATGGGTTGGCAAGCTTTTACAGAAAATTCATTCAGAATTTCAGCAGGATTAGCGCAGCAATGATGGACACTGTGAAGAAGCGGCATAAGGTTTTCCATTGGACAACCGAGGCTGAGAGGAGCTTCAATTTGTTGAAGAAAAATATAACTGAGAAACCAGTGTTAGTGTTGTCAGATTTTCAGAAAACCTTCCAAGTGAAGTGTGATGCCAGTGGGTATGCTGTTGGAGGGGTTTTGAGCCAAGATGACAGACCTGTGGCATATTACAGCGAGAAACTGGATGATGCAAAGCTGAAGTACTCCACGTACGATAAGGAGTTCTATGCCATCATACATGCATTGAAAAAGTGGAGGCATTACTTGATACCCAAGGAATTCGTTTTGTACAGCGACAATCATGCGTTACAGTTTGTAAGTCAGCAGGAGAAGCTGAATCAAAAGCATGCAAAATGGGTGGAATACATGCAGAATTTCACGTTTGTGATCAAGCATATTTCAGGGACTGCGAACAAGGTAGTTGATGCCTTGAGTAGGAAATGCTTGTTGCTGCAGGAATTCAGGGTCAAGACCTGGGGTTTTGAAAACCTCAAGGATATGTATGCAGGTGATGCAGACTTTGGCAAAGCATACGAGGCAGCCGAGAACCCAGTTCTCAGGGATAGGAGTCCATGGATAGACTACCTGATCCAGGATGGATTGCTGTTTCGGGGCAATCAATTATGTATTCCAGATTGCTCTATGAGAGAGAATTTGGTGAAAGAAAAACATGGTGGAGGCTTAGCAGGTCATTTTGGGCATGACAAAACATTCGCCAAGCTAAGCGAATCATATTTTTGGCCAGGCATGCGCGCATATGTTAAAAGGTTTTTTGACAGGTGCCGGATATGTCAACACACGAAAGGCCGGAAGCAGAACACCGGATTTTATCAGTCGTTTCCCATACCTGAGAGGCCTTGGGAGGCGATTAGTATGGATTTTGTGTTGGGATTACCGAGAACTCAGCGAGGAGTTGATTCCATTTTTGTAGTGGTGGATAGGTTTTCGAAGATGGCACATTTCATTCCATGTCATAAGACCAGCGATGCAACCCACATCGCGAACTTGTTTTTCAAAGAGATCATGCGATTGCATGGATTGCCGAGAAGCATCGTCTCGGATCGGGACACGAAGTTCATAGGTCATTTCTGGAGGACGCTATGGAAAAAGTTAGGGACTGACTTGGCTTTCAGTTCTGCTTACCATCCACAGACAGATGGGTAGACCGAAGTGGTCAACAGAAGCTTAGGGGATCTGTTGAGAAGTCTAGTGACGGAGCATCACAGCAGTTGGGATCAGATCCTACCACAGGCAGAATTCGCGTACAACGATTCGGTGAATCGGAGTACAGGTAAGAGCCTGTTCCAAATTTTGTATGGGACACAGCCGAGAGGAGTTTCTGAGCTCAGGGAGTCAGAACAGGCTGAGACTAGCAGCGCGAGAGCTGAAGAATTTGCTGAAGCAATGCAAGAACTTCACACACAGGTGAAACAACGATTGCAGAAATCGAATCAAGAATATAAGCGCAGGGTCGATCTAAGAAAGAGACAGCTTCAGTTTGAAGTTGGAGACATGGTTCTGGCACACCTGAGGAAAGAAAGGTTCCCAAGGGGAACATATAACAAGCTCAAGATGAAGAAGATTGGGCCGTGCCGAATCCTGAGGAAATTTGGCGAGAATGCATATGAGCTTGAGTTGCCAGAGGGCATCGAGATATCTCTGATTTTCAACATTTTGGATTTATACCCCTATAGGGCTGGAGATGCAGAAACAAGAACTGAAGAACCAGTGGTCCGATGGCAGAAGCAGTTACCAGTTGCACAGAAGCCTCAGATGGAATGCATACTGGATAAAAGAATTGGAAGGAAGACCAGGAGAAAGCAATATTTTGAGTACCTGGTGAAATGGAAAGATCACCCACTGGAGGATGCCAGCTGGGAAGATGAAGCAGTGATTCTGAAACATGGGCACACCGTGCAGGAGCTCATGGACAGGAGCCCATGAAATCTTTTTGAGCCGAGCAGTATGATGCAGGAGCATCCACACTTGATCAAGCGAGCCAGCGCGTGGAGTAAAGAACATACAACTGGACAGCGCCAGCACATACATTTTTGAATTTCTTTGAAAAGACTGTTGTGCCGTCGTTTGAATGAAAGCATTCATATGAAGCGCCTTTGTATTATAATGTAGATAAGAAGGCATTTAATAGTTTTAATGTTGTTAGATAGGAATTAACTGTAGATTAGACAGTTTTGGCTTTCGAGAGGGAAAACGGAATATAGGCACCCTCCTTTGTACATTGTATTATCTCATTCCCATTCATTCAGCATCAGCATTGAGAGCAGAAGAGCAGAACATGGAGCTTGTGAAGAAACCCCATGTACAGACATTGAATTAATAGGAAAGACTTTGATTCAATTCCATGGATGTGTTTGATCTCTGTGTGCTGTTGATATTATGCCTTTGCATGTTTGCTTCCTTTTATGCTTATCTTTTATATGCTGCGTATGTGATTGCGTATCAGGTTCAAAACCTGAGAGAATGAGAGAATAAATTCCAAATAGTCTCACTGTCTGAACCAGGAGATTCCTGCATCGAGTGCAGTCGAATTCCTCTGCATAGAGTGCGTTGAGGTGGTTCAACCGTGAAGCTCTTATTCTCATCGACCAGAGTTGCATTGACAGTTCGAACCGTGCAGGTGAGTGCAGGTTGGACGTGAAGTCTCAGTAGCAAGCCTGAGATAAGGAAGGCCGGGGTTGCTGTAATTGTGAAAGTGCAGAACCTGGCAGATTTCAAGCACTGTTGGGAGTGGTTGAAAGTCGAGCGCCGTAAGTGCGTGAAAGTTCTCTGAAGGAGTCAAGAAGAACAAAGCTCAGGAGGGATAGTTCCTTGCAAGTATCGTGGGACAGACCCAGGAGGAGCGTAACAGAATCAAGCCTGGGGAGCAGGAAGAATTCTCAAGAGGAAGAGAATCGACGACTTGAAGTTGTCGTGGAGAGGCACGAAATCCCGCAGATCGTCAGATCGCGGAGGAGTTGTGAGGGGGTTAACTCGCAGGTGCACGAGGAAATCCGTTTGTCATCGATCATCGACATATCGGGGTTGGTGAGTGCATGAGTTGCATGCACGTCGAAATCGCGAGTTGCGATTTCCTGATTTAATCAGAGCCGTTGGTCATCGGAGGGACAGGTGGCATGAGATCCCGAGGAGTCGGGACTCGGCACTTCGGCGTTTCCGAAGTCGAAGGAAGCACGGAGGAATAGCGAAGTCCCGAATTGCGACGGGTCCCATAGAGAAGAAGTGGAGTACAACACGTGGCATCGCACATCGGAGTTCGGGGTTTTGAAAGGTGAGAGCATTGCTACCTTTCATCTGTCGATTTCCCGATAGGGAAATCCCCGATACGAAGAAGCATTGACCGTTGACATCGGGGATCGGGATTCAGAGTTTCATACAGCACGGGAGGTGCGCACAAGGTTCGCGAGTCCGCGAAACCCGATTTCCCGAATTCCGAAAGGGAGATCACCGAAGGAGTTGACTGTGGGTAGTGGACTCCCGAGTGGAGTGGAAGAGTACTTTGTAACTCTTCGGGCCTGAGAGGAAAAGAAGGTCCTGGTGAGAGCGACCGTCCGCTGAGGGGAAGGTTGCAATCAAGTGGTATCAGAGCGCTGAAGTCTTGTCTGTATACTGCAGGTGAGAGGGGTGAAAGAGAAAAGGAAAGCACTCTGATACTCACGACTTGCGATCATATACTTATACGTTTTTAAATGTAAATTTGAAATTTTGGAATTTTGATTTTGTTTATGATAATAAAGGTGAAATTTATTTTCATTTTTCATTTTTCATGTCCATCTTTTTCTGTGATATACTTTTTACTTTTTGCACCCAACAGTTACAGAGTTGCTATACATTTTGCACCCAACAATTACGGAGTTGCGGGGGTGCAGAGCAGGGTTCACATGTTTCTTTTTTCATGTCCAGCATGTTCCGCCATATACATTTTGCACCCAACAATTTCGTCATATACTTATACGTTTTTAAATGTAAATTTGGAATTTTGGAATTTTGATTTTGTTTATGATAATAAAGGTGAAATTTATTTTAATTTTTCATTTTTCATGTCTAGCTTGTTCCGTGATATACTTTTTGCATCCAACACTTCAGCCATATACATTTTGCACCCAACAAGTATAAACAATTATTTAAATTTTATTCAATATTATTTTTAAAGTTTTTAAATGTAATTTTGAAATTTTGGAATTTTGATTTTGTTTATGATAATCCGTCTTATACATTTTGCACCCAACAATTCCGTCATATACTTATACATTTTAAATGTAAATTTGGAAATTTGGAATTTTCATTTTGTTTATGATAATAAAGGTGAAATTTATTTTAATTTTTCATTTTTCATGTCCAGTACTTTTTGCACCCAACACTTCAGCCATATACATTTTGCACCCAACAATTACAGAGTTGCGGGTTGGCGGAGTCACGGGTTCACATGTTTCATTTTTAATGTCCAACATGTTCCGTGATATACATTTTGCACCCAACACTTATGTCATATACATTTTGCACCCAAGAATTCCGTCATATACTTATACGTTTTTAAATGTAAATTTGGAATTTTGGAATTTTGATTTTGTTTATGATAATAAAGGTGAAATTTATTTTAATTTTTCATTTTTCATGTCTAGCTTGTTCTGTGATATACTTTTTGCACCAAACACTTCCGCCATATACATTTTGCACCCAATAAGTATAAACAGTTATTTAAATTTTATTCAATATTATTTTTAAAGTTTTTAAATGTAAATTTGGAATTTTGGAATTTTGATTTTGTTTATGATAACAAAGGTGAAATTTATTTAATGTAAATTTTGAATTTTGGAATTTTGATTTTGTTTATGATAATAAAGGTGAAATTTATTTTAATTTTTAATTTTTCATGTCCAACTTGTTCTGTAATATACTTTTTGCACTCAACACTTCCGCCATATACATTTTGCACCCAACAATTACGGAGTTGCGGGTTCACATGTTTCATTTTTCATGTCCAGCATGTTTCATGATATACATTTTGCACCCAATAATTCTGTCATATACATTTTGCACCCAACAATTACGGAGTTGTGGGTTGGCGGAGTAGAGGGTTCACATGTGTCATTTTTCATGTCCAACATGTTTCGTGATATACATTTTTCACCCAACACTTCCGTCATATACATTTTGCACCCAACAATTCCGTCATATACATGAAACTGAGTAATTTATAGAATATCAATAGAAAAATGGAAAATGGAAAATGTGAACCCGAGAACCATTATGTACCAGACATTAATACTTTTTGATAAATTTGAAATAAAACTAATTCGAGAATACTAAATTATGCATGGGTACCACATGTATTGTAACTTGCAACCCACCCATTTACTTCCATTCATAAACTATACATTAAATTTATGATATCTATCATGTAATATTAATATTAAATATAGTATTCATTATTAATATGTGATAATGTTTTGTTAAATTTTATTCAATTAATTATTCAAATTTATTTTTATTTTTCATGTCTAGTCTATTCCTTGATATACATGTTAAGTAAAAATTTAAGACTATGAGGCATGTAGGTAAACATTTAAGGTTGTCAGAACCGTCAAAGTGCCCCCCGCTGTGTAAACATTTAAGAAAGAATGCATGTGGCGGGATTTATGTACGTTAAGTACTTAATAATAATAAAAAATAGGTGAACCTTGGATACGCTGGCATATCAAACATTGGGATAAATTTAGCTAGCAGAAAATGCTAAGAAAAACATTCGAACTAATGCTAGCATTAATTCAGCTTCAAGAAATGCATAAAAAAATATATGATTCAAAAAGACGGTATACTATTAAAAAGTTTGGATATGCTCACATATAAAACATTGAGAATAGCGAAGCCGGCAATAAGACCTCGAATCTGTTATCCAATCATATCATGACATACATGGTATTTTTTATTATATAAAAAGAAATGCTTTTTGTTCCCTAGTTCCAACATTAGATATTCTACAAATATTTGTGATCAACAGACAAATTAATACTAGGTCAAAA
>ML788832.1:0-16597 GCA_009831015.1 Picea engelmannii
TTTTGTTCTTCCTTTCATCCTCAACTTGCATACAAATCTAGAATGTTCAAGGTGTTGACTTGGAAACGATCCTTGTTTGGCTGAAATCCATTCTTGCCCAAAATACATGCCTAGGTTCCTTTTTGGTATTGTCTGAAACCATTGATATAAGAGATATATGTTAATATACTTATATCTCTAGTACATAATTCTACATGGTGTTCATCCTTATATCATATGTTTATTATAGATTAAAATCATATATTTTCTATTAACATAGTGCTATATGGTGTTCATCCTTATATCATATGTTTATTATAGATTAAAATCATATATTTTCTATTAACATAGTGCTATATATTATGATAGTTGTGAGTTTTTGTAAAAATGAACAAGATACAAAGCATGCCTTGTATATGTGTAAAAGAAACACAATAAGAAGTCCATATACTTACATTGTTTTGTTACTATTTACATAGTCTTGTGCATGCAATCAATATTCTTAATGGGTACATGATGTTTAGTGAAGTGCATACAACATTGTGTTCTTTTCACGAAATCCATGATACATGGCATTATGATATACATTAATCACTCTATATGTTTTATATGTTTTACATGTTTGATAGAGCAAGTGTTGATAGCCCTTTCTTTAGTTTTGTGATGAGGAATACTTTACTCATGAACAATATAATGCTTCCCTTTTCAGAAATTCTTGAAATCTATCAAGTAATATGTTTATCCATACACTCCTCTAGCCAAAATGCAAGATTTCCTTGCCATAGACATAAATCACATATAGTTTAGATTATCTTACTTAAGTGGTGGGATATATTTATCTACAATAATGAGTATTGTATTTCTACTAAAGTTGATCGTTTTAAGATTGGAAGCTTGCCTACTTCATGAATATTTAATAAGCTCGGACCACACTTTTATGCCCTTGAAAATTTGTATATATTGTACTAATATCACTTTGTGTGTGTAAAAGAAAAACAATTATCAACCAATATACTTATACTATTGTTTTAATATTTACATAGTCTTCTACATGCAATTATTATTCTTAATGTGTCCATAATGTCTTGTATGATGTTAAGAATAATGTAGCTTTGCTAATGACTTATGTGCTTCCATTCATCCTCAACTTTCATACAAATATAAAATGTTCAAGGTGTTGGCCTTGAAATGGAGCTTGTTTCAATGAAATCCACTCTTGCCTGGAAATCTGTTAAGTTGGCCATCCCTAGGTTCCTTGTTGGTAATGTGCATGAATCCATTGATATAAGATGTATATATTAGTATACTTATAGCTCCAATGCATAATTTTATATGGTTCTCATCCTTGGTTCCTAAGTTTATTTTAAAAGAAACTCATGCATGCATTATTAACATATCAATATGGATTATGATAGTTGTGAGTTGTTGTAAAAATGAACAAGATACAAAGCCTACCCTGTATATGTATAAAAGAAACACAATTTGTAGCCCATACTTATAGGATTTTGTTACTATTTACATAGCCTTGTGCATGCAATTATTATTCTTAATAGTTCCATGATGTTTAGTGAAGTGCATAAAACATTTCATTATTTTCACAAAATCCATTATACATGGCATTATGATATACACCAATCATTCAATATGGTCTTGTTTGATACAACAAGTGTAGATATCCCTTTCTTTTGTTTGGTGATGATGCATTCTTTGCTCATGGACAATATAATGCTTCCCATTCTAGAAACCCTTGAAGTGTATCAAGTATGATGTTTATCCATACACCCCCCTAACCAAAATGTGAGCCTACCTTGCCATAGACAAAAATCATTCATAGTTTATATTTTCTTCCTTAAGTGATGGGATTTATTTAGATACAACAATAAGTATTGCCTTTCTATTGGCGCTGATCAGTTTAGGATTGGAATCTTGTCTGCTTCACGAGCATATAATAAGCTTGGACTACACTTTTATGTCCTTTCTATTTTGTATATGTTGTACTAATATTACTTGTGACTGTATTCTTGAAGGTTGTTGGAAAACCTTTTTATGATTTTGCTAGGTTCATGATGTACTAAATAAGGAAAAGTATTTGGTGTTAGGTCATGTGTTCGAGTCATTTTGTACAAGTATAATATGAACTTTGTAATGATATTATTTGGACAAATATCTCATTTTTAAGTTCAATTTTGGTTGATTTTCCAAATTGAAAAAATGAACCCTAACATGAATGGGAGGATAGTCAAGTATACAACCAAATCCTATTGTAGTTTCAATCGATATTGCATATATTTTATTCATGTACTTGTTGTTGTATGTGTATGTAGTGGACACCCAAATGAAGCATTTTGAATTGTATCAAGAGAAAACATTTTAAGTTGCATTTATTTAAGTCTTGAACGATTGAGGAGAGTTTAGAGCTTGATATCCAGTCATCGTTACATTCTTTGTAGATGTTACCCTTTGTAACAACTTTCTTAATCAATTGAAAAGAAAAAAAATGGATTGGAAGACAATGCATCTTTTTGTTTAAAATCCTATTTTGAATTCTATAATACATTGTAAAATGTGTCTCCTTTATGATTTATTTAAGATCTCAATATTTAAATCACATTTCATGATGTGTGATATAGTAAACCCCAATCTTGTATTCAACCAACTAAATAACCAAGTTTATCCCCACTGAGTGCACAACTACCAATGTACTAGTGTTAACATAAATTAACATTTAAAGAATGCCATGAGGAATTGTAAGTCATAGGAAAAAAAAAGAAAAAAAGAAACACCACGATTTAAATAAGGACCCAAGATTCTTTATTTGTTGAGCATATGTTGTCATTGATTTCAACATGGCGCACAAATAGTATGGTGCAAATTTGGTGCACATGCAGAGGTAGTGCACGATAGGATTCTTTCTACATAGGTAGAGGAAGTGCACGGTAGAATTATTTCTACACAGGTAGACTAAGTGAACGGTAGGATTCTTTCTACACAAGCAGAGGAAGTGTGTGGAAGGATTGAAGGACAAAGGGATCAAACGGTGCAAAATAAATCACGAAAGTGTCTGAGTCTGCCAGGAGTGCGCGCAAAACATGAGGATGGCCTATGACACATTTTAGAAGTAAAGTATATTATGAAAAATTCCCTTGTCTGTGATTGTAGAGTGAATCAACGAATGTTTGTGCTGCAACACACTGACAAATGTGAAAATATCGCAGGGTTCCTTGAGAAAATCAATGAATGACAGAGTGGACTACGATGGGGCGAGTTTATCCACACATTAGATGCTTTGTAAAATAAAATGTGAATTACTGCAACATTGAATGATTTGGTAAAACAAGAAAGGTTTGGTCTGTTTGAGTTAGTCAAAATGTCTAGAACATAATTTTGTCCACATATAACTAACTGGACTTTGATTTGGTCAAAATATGTCTGTGATGTAACTGTCATGTGTCCACATAATTTATTTAGACATAAGTGTAACTAGAATAAATTTGATATGGTCAAAATTTGTCTACATTGTAACTGTTATGCATCCACATACATGAAGGGGAACTCAGACAAAAAACCTATAAATAAGGATGTTCTCTGTTTGATTTTTGGCACGGATGAAAAGAGAAGAAAAAGGACCTGCAACTATTCAACAAAACTATCAGATTAATTTTTAGAGAAAGGTCCACTTCTGTAAGAATATTTTGTTTTCATGGCGGTAGGGTGGTCCTAGGGTGAGTTGAAGATCACATAGGATTAATGTCCTCATTATCTGTGATAGGTTGCTTCCTGAGAGGATTGGAGTTCTCATTGTTTGCGACAGGTTGGTGCCTGATAGGATTGGTGTCCTCATTTGCATCAGGTTGGTGCCTTAGAGGAATGGTGTCCTCATTATCTGTGACATGTTGGTGCCTAAGAGGATTAGTGTCCTCATTTGCGACAAGTGGGTGTCTATTAAGCTGAAAAATTGTAAATTGTAAGTTGGTGCTTGCAGAAGAACATAAAGAAAGATGTTTTGTGGTTTTCTCCCGCATTGGTTTTCCACATAAAATTTCTGGTGTAATGTGCTTTCTCTGTTGTGTTTTGTGTTCTACATGTACTGTTGATTAAGTAAGCATGTCTAAACAACTTTAATTTGTTGCAAAGGAAAGGAAATTTAGAAATATGATACAATATTGATTCACCCCTCCCCTCTCAGTATTGTTGTAAGTTATAACAATTGGTATCAGAGCGCAGGTACCTTCAATAACAACCTAACAAATAGAAGGAAGAAAACACAGAAAGTATGTCAAATAAAGATTATTTTTCTTCTTCAACCAGACCTCCTCTATTCAATGGAACAAATTTTTCATTTTGGAAAATCAGAATGAAGATCTACTTGATGTCTCTTGGTATGGAAATCTAGCAGATTGTGGTAAATTATTATAAAATTCCAACTACTCTTCCAAATGATGAAGCCGGTAAGAAAAACTACTACAATAATTCAAGAGATATGAATTCCATCCAAGAAGGACTTGCAGAAACATAATTCTTCAAAGTAATGCATTCATAATCTGCAAAGGAAATCTGGGACAAACTGGTAAGCAGTTATGAAGGAGACAAGAAAGTAAAGCTAGCCAAACTTCAAGCCTACATAATGCGATTTGAAATCCTAAGAATGAGTGAAGATGAAAATGTCGTAGGTTTCTTTCTCATAGTAGATGAGACTATAAACACTATGAAAGGGCTAGGTGAGAAGATTGAAGAAACTATAATAGTTCAGAAGGTACTAAGATTTCTTCCCTCAAGACTTGATGCAAACATTTCTGCTATAGAATAAATGCATGAACTAGATAAAATGACTATGGATAGGTTCCATGGAATTCTAACTGCTTATGAGATGAGGACACAAAAATAATAATGAGATCTAAAGGACACGGTCTTTAAGGCATCAATCAAAACATCAACATCTCAAGATCATGATCCATCAGAAAACTTCTTATAAGAAGAAGAAGCTAACTTTGTAAGGAAACTGAAGAGGGGCTTTGGAAAATATAAAGCTATGTTACCATTCAAATTCTTTCATTGTGGTAAAGTTGGTCATTTTTCATCTAAATTTCCTTTCAAACAAAACAACACCATTGAAAGAAAAGGAAAGGATAAACCTAGGGAGAAAAAGTCTTATAAAAGGAAGATTTTTTATTCAAAAGAGGATAGAAATAACTCTTCAGACACTGAAGAAGAAGAATTTGAGCCAAATACAACTATAGATGAAAACATTATCATGCCTTTGGGAAAACACACATCCGATCAAGAAAAAACAGGCACAAAAGAGTATGAAATTGTAATAGACATGGAAGGAGGACTCATTAGTGCTATGGAAGAAATCTACCGACTCAAGAAAAAGAATAAAATAAGAAAAGATAAGTTACAGTTTTATAAATAAAAGGACAATGAGATCAACTAATATATAGTCATCTTAAAAATTCAACTAGAAGAGGCCAAAAGAAGAGAATAAGTATTGATAAATTAGATAAAAGAAACAAAGAAAATCTGTGACAAACTAGAAGCAGAAATAGTGTCCTTAAGAAAAGTCCAAGACTCAAGTTAAGTTCATAAAAGGATTTGAAACTCTAGATAAAATTCTCAGCAATCAGAGATCATTAGATGACAAGACAGGGCTAGGATATAGGGCAATTCTGAAAATTGTCAAAGGGCAATCAAGCACTAGCATGTCAACTAGTGAGGAGCCTACAAGTTATGCAAATGCTCTCAAGGGAAACAACAATCAACCCAAAAAATCAAAAGATGATAAGAAGAAGAAGTTAGAACTGGATCAACCCAACTATACAAACAAATATGAAACAAGGAAGCAACATGTTCCTGAATCTTATCAAGATGGAAGACAAAGAACGATACCTACAAGTAATTTTTTCATTCCAAGGCATCCAAATTTTTTCTGTGGATATTTTTTCTCTTGTGGCAACTTTGGACATAAGGTTGTGAGTTGTAGTACTTTTAACAGGAATGTAGGAATGAGATTCAATAAACCTCGAATGACTATGTATCAAACTGCCATATCTACTCTATTAAATGACCTTGAATGCCACATATGCAATAATTTTGGACACAAGGCAAGTGAATGAAGAAGCAAGATGTTTCCTATCTATAAGCGAGACAAACAAGAATATTTTACCAAGGTTTGGAGGAAGAAAAAAAAAATGTGCACTGGCTCTATATGCCAAAAACCAAGAAAATCAATGGTATATTAACAATGGGTTCTCCAAGCACATGACAGGAGAAAAGAGTGAGTTTGAATTCCTAATTGAAGAAAAAGGTAATGTTAATTTTGGAAACAATGCTCCAAATAGAATTAGAGCAAAAATAATTGTTGTACTAGACAAAGATAAGAAAGGAAAGACCAAAGCAAGAAATGTGTTGTATGTAGATGATCTAAAACACAACTTGTTAAGTGTAAGTCAAATGTGTGACCAAGGACACAATGTTCTCTTCCATTCAAAAGGTTGTAAGGTAATGGATGCGAACACATGAAAGATTGTTGCCATGGTAGTCAGAACTTCAGGAAATGTGTATGTTCTAGAAGAAGGAAAAGAAAAATGGTGTATTGGTAAAACTGATGAGAGTTGGCTTTGGCACAAAATAATAGACCATCTTAGTTGTAAACATATTGTTAAGCTAGGAAGAAAATATGTTGTGAGAGATATGCCTAAAATTTCCAAACCTGAGAATACCGTTTGTAAGTCATTGCTCGACAACATAGGTATTCCAACATAGGACAAACTCCTTTAGTAACCACTCACACAACCAAATCAAATTTCAACACACTGATATTTTGACATGGTAAAACCCTTACGGGGAAACATCCACAGCCCCAACCAATGCGACCAGTTGGAGAAATTTATTAATGCAAAATAAAAAGATTTCAAAGGTATTTTACAAGAGAGTTTCTCACAATTGATCATCGAAAAATGACCCTCCATGTTCTTTAAATAGAGATAATGGACCAATCGGGTGTTAAACCATAGATCAATGTAGTCGTTAAGATCGAGGAGAATATGAACCATCGGATCACTCTATGCCAGGAACATATCGTGACCGTCGAATGTCCTAACTACAAATGCATACTAAAGAAACACACTAAGAAATACATTTTTGCCTAACGAAACATTAGACCAAGTAGATCTTAACTAACTCCTAAGTGTCTAAATATCCTAACATTCCCCCTTAAGAACAACTTGGGATATGATTGAAGGATTTACAAAAGGACACAATAGGATAAGGAATGAGGCATTAGAACATATCCCCCCTTAATGACAACTTCATGAACTCCTAACATAGATTGAAGTTTAGAAAACTTCACTTCTGTAAGAGAATCTGTGAAAATGTCTGCAACTTGATATTTTGTAGGGAAAAAGAGCACTTAAATAACTCGATCATGAATGAGCTTTCTGATGAAGTGCATGTGTAGCTCAATGTGTTTGTTGCGTTGATGTTGAACCGAGTCTTTGGAAATCTTGATGGCACTCTAATTGTCACACCAAAGGCTAGTCAGATGTTGTTACTGGAATCCAAACTATAAAAGGATCTGTCGAATCCACAAGGCTTCCTGACTTGCATTTATCGTTGCTCAGTACTATGCTTCTACTAAAGAAAGTGCAATAGCTTGTTGTTTCTTATAGGCCCAAGTGACAAGTCATGAACCAAGGCTAAAAACATAACCTGCAGTATAATTTTGATCATCAAGGTCGCCAACCCAATATGAATCAATGAAAACAACCAATAAAGGAGTTACCCCTGAAATGTAATGTATCCCAAACTGAACTGTACCCCGGACATAACGAAGTATCCTTTTAGTTGATTTCCAATGGCTTTCACGGGGTGTTTTCATATACCTGGAAACAAGACCAACAACAAAGGAAAGATCAGGACGAGTATGAGTCAAGTATAAGAGGCTACCAACTAACTGATGGTAAAAAGTGGCATCAACTTTAGGATAAGTATAGGTGGCAGCAAGGTTGAATCCAGACTAGAAGGGAGAATGGGTTGGTTTACAATCTTCCATGTGGAAGTGACAAAGAAGGTCACAAACATACTTAGACTATGAAAGAAAAATTCCTTCATTGGTTTGCAAAACTTGGAGGCCAAGGAAATAGTGCAAAAAACCTAAGTCTGTCATTTCAAATTTCTTCTTAAGACTAGTTTTCACATGGTTTAAAAGTTTTGAGTCACTACCAGTAAGGATAAGGTCATCAACATAAAGAACAAGGATTGTGAGATGGCTTCCTACTTTCTTGGTATAGACATTAGGACCAGAATGACATCTAGAAAATCCGGTGTCAATAAGAAAGTTATCCATTTTGACATACCAAGCTTAGGGAGCTTGCTTAAGACCAAAAAGAGATTTCGTAAGGCGACAAATAAGTCTAGAGTAATTTTGGACATATCCAGGAGGTTTTTCCATGTATATTTCTTCATGCAAATCCCCATGCAAGAAGGTTGATTTAACATCCATTTGACAGACCTCCCATTTATGTGAAGCAACAAGGGAAAGAACAAGGTGGATGGAATTCATTTTGGCTACAGGGGAAAAGGTTTCATTATAGTCAATTCCTTTAACTTGGGAAAATACTTTGGCAACTAATCGATCCTTGTGTCTTTCAAAAATTCCATATGATGCATACTTAGTTCTGTAGACCCATTTACATCTGACAAGTTTTCTTCCTTTTGGAAGAGGTACAAGATCCCCAAGTATCGTTTTCCATTAAATAACGATACTCTTCATGCATTATTGTATCCCAATCTGGATGACCTAAAGCTTCTACAAATGTCTTTGGATCATGAGTCTCTGAAACTTGAGCCAAAAGATAAGAGGCTCGTTGGAATTGTGAACACATTCGACGTTGATCTAAAATATCATTGACACAATCACCAGTTGCTTCTCGTGTTGAATGAACCCAACTAGGAAGCGATGGTGTTGATGTTGGTTCAAGTTCAATGGAATCGTCTAGAGGAAGGTGAGAAGGTGGAGGTGGATTTTCATCCTCACTGTCATCATATAAGGAAGAAACCATAATAGGAATAGAAGAAGGCACAAATGACAAATATGGCTCACAGGTCGAAGAAGGCACAATCGTCGAATTAGGATCGCAGGCCTAGAGATTTTCATCAAATTTAACATCTCTTCTAATAATAATTTCATTACAATGTGATTGAAGAAGTATGTAACCTTTGACATCTTCAGAATAACCAACAAATATACACTTCTCACTTTTAGGCTACAATGCCTTCATTTTCTCATCAGGAATGTGAGCCCATGCTATACTACCAAATACACAGAAGTGACTTACATTTGGTTTAATTTTAGTCCATGCTTCTTCCGGTGTTATATTTTCAAGAGCCTTTGGGGGAGTGTGATTTACTATGTAATTTTCACAATTGATGGCTTATTTCCAACACTTTAGACTTAATCCCTTATATTGGATCATACAATTAGCCATTTCTTTTAATGTGCGGTTCTTTTTCTCAGCAACACCGTTTTGTTGAGGTGTATATGGAACAATGTGTTGCATTTGGATGCCCTGTGTAGTGAAGTAACTTGTAAAATTATTTTTTACATATTCGCCTCCATTATCTGTTCTTAACCTTTGAATTTGATGTCTATATTTCTCTTCTACAAGGGCCTTATAGGCCAAAAACTTGTCAAAAAATTTGCTCTTAATTTTTAAGAAGTAAACCCAAGTACGTCTAGAAAATTCATCAATGAAAATTAAGAAATACTTTCACCCAGAAAATTAAGGAGAAGAAGTTGGACCACACAAGTCACTGTGAACAAGATGCAAAGGGCCCGAGGTATGCCAAGAGGCACGCTTGTCAAAACTGTCCCGATGATGTTTTTTGAGAACACAACCGACAAAAACACCATCTCTACATGAAACAAGAGAAGAACAATTACCACCTGTTGATTACATTGTTGTTGCAATGAGTGATATTTTAGATGACCAAACCGTTCATGCTAAATTTTGATCAAGTCATCACTATGAGTAACAAAAAATGATGGAAAAGATGATGACCCAAAGTTGTCGAACTTGTACAACCTAGAAATATCATCAACAATTCCAGTTGCAAGAACAAGCTGAGGATCTTTGAGATCCTTGATTACAACTTGGTGAGGTGAAAAATCTACGGTTTTACCTTCACCTGAATGAGTGATTTGATATACTAATAGAAGGTTACATGAAAGACTTGGAACACATGATACATCATTGAAATGACCATTATCTACATGAATTGTTTCAGATCCTACAACACTAAGATATCTATCATCACCAACAAATATTTTATTGGTGTTACATTCATTTAGAGTATAAAATATGGCTTTCTCCTTAGCCATATGATAAGATGCTCCAGAGTCAATAAGCCACTCATCAGAAGAAGAAGTATAAGTTGCATTGAAGGAGACACCAGAAGCAGAAAGTGCATGTCCATGAGAAGAAGAAGAAGAAGTGGAATCAATATTGATGTTGTGCTTCTTCATCGTTGCTTCTAAAGATGCCATCCTCTTAAAACATTTGGACTCATAATTACCATCTTTCCCAAAAAAGTTGCAATGTATGCCGGTCTTCTTATTTTTAGATTTTGCTTATTTGTCACCATTAGGAGTTGAAATTGTCTGAGTGGGTTTGGGACCCTTGTTTTGCTTGTTGTTTTGGCAATGATGTTGCTTCTTGTGATTCTTGGGTTTATCTTTTTGTTGGGATACTAAGGCTTTGTTGGAGGTACCTACAGTGTTGATCACTCCAAGTTGTACAATATTATCTTGCTCTCTAATCAAAGTATCACAAAAGGACTCAAGAGTGGGTTTTTGATAAGCTTTCCCTAGAGCGTCTCTCATGACATAGAAGGTAGATACAAAAACAAAATACGCACTACCTAGCTTGGACAAAATAATATAGATGCAACGCTCTTCCTCCAGCTTTATGTTACACTCTTCACATAAAATTCTATGTGTTTTAATTTTATATAGATAGTATTCAATGCAAGAAAAATTATTTGGACTTAAATTCGATATCTGGTTTTCTAAATAATGTGCTCGAATAATATTGTGTTTACCAAACACATATTCAATATTTTCCCAAGCTTCATTGGGGTTATCAATTTCTTGAAGGTGGAACCTTAAATCAGGAGACATGGGCATTCTGATTAGTCCACGTGCTTCGTCATTTATATTATCCCATTTGACTTTATTTTCATCATCAGTGGGTTCTTTTTCCTTTCCCAAGGTAATCTGGTACATGCCTTTACTTCTTAACAAATCCTCCATATGGGATTTCCATTGGAAGTAGTTGGTGCTGGTAAACAAGATATCACTAGAATAATCCATATTAAATATGCAGATAATATGGTTTTGAAAATTGAAACTGATGATCCAGATGGAAAGATCTCGAAAAATTAGGCGGTTTAAAAAAAACGGCATTGAAAATGGACTTCGGATGTGAAAGTTATGCCCTTTAAAAAAAAACATAAACGATAACCAAAGAGCCACGTGGAAAGTAGAAGTTGGTCCACGTGGTGATACCCTTCCAAATAACCTCACTTTTACAAATAAGTTGCTTTATGAAGTGACCAACTTTTATAAAAAGAAGTGGGGATCACTTTTACAACGAAGTTACTTTATAAAAGAAAGTTGCATGCAAAATAAATAAGTTTAAAATAAAATATTAAAACTACTTTTAGTGATTCACTTTTATACTTGAAGTGAAATACACTTTACAATGGATGCATGAATTTTTTCAAAAAAAGTAACAAAAAAAAAACTTGAACTCAAGACATCTTACTTAATAAGGCAACTTTTAACAAAGTGAGCTAGCAACACATATTGTATTATTTAGAAAGAGAATTGGAGGTGTTGTTGTTGTTGTGGAAGACGACTTTGGAGAGAGTCCCCATAAAAAAACTATTTTCACACAAGATTTTTTTTTTCTTTTCAATGACAACAAGGGTTAGATCTCGGTTAACTTACCCAAAAAATGCACTTTTCCAATATGTTTATGATTTTCCAAGATATCACATGGCGTGAGGCAAAGAGAATATGTAGATCCAAAAGAGTAGAAACCCATAAACACAAATATAAAACCAAAATAATACTCTGCAAAATTTTTAAAAAGGTGTATTCAAGCTTTATACCTCCGGATCTGACTGAAATGGTCGTATCTTGGGAAACCATAAACCTTTTCGAGTGAAACGAAAAGCGTTCATAATTGAAATGAGTGCTCCGGACGCAATGAAATAGTCCTCTCAACCCATAAATGTACATAAATGGATGAAACCATAGATGAGGCAACTTGACTTCATGATCTCGATCTACAATGGGAGCGAGTCTTCAAACAAGCTTCGATACCATGTTTGACAACACAAGTATTCCAACAGAGGATGAACACCTTCATTAACCACTCACACAACCAAATCAAATATCAACACATCGATATTTTAGCATGGTAAAACACCTATGGGGAAACATCCACGACCCCAGCCTACGCGACCACTTAGAGAAATTTATTAATGCAAAAGAAAAAGATTACAGAGCGATTTTACAAGAGATTTTATTACTAGCAAGCATCATAAAATGACCCTCCATGCTATTTAAATAGATATCATATACCAATAGGGTGTTAAGCCACATATCAATGTATTTGTTAAGATCGAGGAGAATATGAACCATCATATCACTCTATGTCGGGAACATATCGTGATCGTCGGATTTCCTAACTACAAATGCATACTAATGCATACTAAAGAAACACACTTTTACCTAATGACATATTAGACCAAGTAGATCTTAACTAACTCCTAAGTGTGTAAATATCCTAACAGTCATGTCAGTTTGGAAAGCAATCAAGAGTTCAATTCAAGGCAAGAGAACACTCCACCACTGGATCTCTTGAGTTGATTCATACAGATCTTTGTGGCCCCACTAGTAGTCAATCACCTCGAGGTGAAATATATTTCATTTTGTTGAATGATGATTATACCAGAATGACTTGGGTTGGATTGTTAAAGCATAAATTTGAGGCTTTTGAAAAATTCAAAATATTCAAAGCACAGGTAGAAAATGAAATGAATTTAAAAATAAAGTGCCTAAGATCAGACATAGGACTAGAATTCACATCTGATGAATTCAACAACTATTGTGAAAATCATGGGATCAAGAGACGATTTTCTATTTCCAGAACCCCTCAGCAGAATGGAGTAGTAGAGAGGATGAACAAAAAAGTTTAGGAAATGGTCAAGGCCATGCTTGATGAATCAAAAGTACCCAAAAACATTTGGGGAGAATTTGTTCAAATGGTTGTTAACATTCTGAATAAATCCCACATAAGAGTAAACAGTGATAAAACCTCTTATGAGCTATGGCATGGCCGACCAACATCAATAAAATATTTCAAAGTTTTTGGAAGAAAATGCTACATTAAAATAAATGAAGACAACTTAGGTAAGTTTGATTGTAGAGATTATGAAGGTATATTTTTAGGATACTCCTCCAAAATTAAAGAATACAAGTGCTACAAAAAAAGACTCCACAAAATAGTTGAAAGTATAAAAGTAGATGAGTGACCACCCCATCCAGAGAGACAATAACACCATGATAATTCCTACGATGAACCAATCAGAAATGAACCACAAGGAGATGGAATGCATGAGTATCAAGAACAAGAGGATTCCGAGGAAGAATATAGAATGGAGACATCACAACCAAATACCCCATTAAGGTATGTTCAAAAACATCATCCAGATAGTCATATTCTTGGAAACATGGAAGCTGGTGTACAAACCAGAAGAAAACTTGTAAATACATCTAGCTTTGCAAATTTTGCATTGTTATCCATGAGTGAACCTCAAAAATTTGCACAAGCAAGTCAGGATGACCATTGGGTCAAAGCCATGAATGAAGAACTAGACCAAATAGAGAAAAACAAGACATGGGATCTTGTTCCAAGACCAAATGACAAGAATGTAATTGGCACTAAATGGGTATACAGAAACAAATTAAATGAAGATGGACAGATAGTCAGAAACAAGGCCAAATTGGTATGCAAAGGGTGTGCTCAAGTCGAAGGAGTGGAATTTAAAGAAACATTTCCCCATGTTGCAAGAATTAAAGCTATCAGGATGTTTTTGGATTTTGCATGATATAGAAAATTCAAAGTCTACCAAATGGATGTCAAATCAACATTTTTGAATGGTAATCTCGAGGAAGAAGTTTATGTGGAGCAACCATAAGGTTTTATGTTAACTGGCAAAAATGATTATGTATATCATTTAAAGAAGCCTTGTATGGGCTAAAATAGGATCCAAGAGCTTGGAATTACAGACTTGATAGTTATCTACACCAACAAGGTTTTAAAAATGGGACAACTAATAGAAACTTATACATCAAGGCTGAAGGTAATGGCCTGTTAATTATTGTAGTATATGTTGATGATATACTTTTTGGTAGTAACATTGAACTAATGAGTAAAAAATTTGCAGTTGCAATGCAACAAGAGTTTGAGATGTCCATGTTAGGAGAACTCTACTTCTTTCTTGGCTTACAAATTCATCAATAAAAAAATAAAAAAAAAATTATTTCTCAAATAAAACATCTCAAGGAAATGTTGAAGAAGTTTGGCATGGAAAATTGTGCACTAGTAAGCACTCCCATAACTACCAATTGCAAACTCAACAAAGAGGACGATGCTTCAAAAATAGATCAAACAATGTACATGTCCATGATAGGAAGTTTAATTTATCTCACAGCTTCAAGGCCTGACATCATGCAATTTGTTCGTTTGGTAGGAAGGTTTCAATCCAGTCCCAAGGAAACTCATGTTCTTGCAGTCAAAAGAATATTCAGGTACTTGCAAGGCACTATTGATTATGGATTGTGGTATCCAAAAAACATATACCTCATTCTCAGATCTTATACAGATGCATGATAGAAAAATCACTAGTGGAGGTTCATTTTTCTTCGCAGTTGTTTAGTATCCTGGCTCAACAAGAAACAAACTTCCATTTCCCTTTCTACAATTGAAACAAAGTATATATCTGCAACATCTTTATGTATGCAAGTATTGTGTATAAAGACCAATATCAAGGATATTCAAGTTCCTTGTGATCAACCTATTTCCATCATGTGTGGAAATACAAGTTCTATTAATATCTCTAAAAATTATGTTCAACACTCTAAAACTAAGCATATACATATCAAGTATCACTTTCACATAGAGAAGGTTCAGGGTCAAGTGGTTAAACTAGAATATGTTCCTTCCAAAGAGAATACCGCAGCTATCTTTACCAAGCCATTACCTAGGGACTCCTTTGAGTACCTCAGAGAGAATTTGGGCATCCTTCCCACTCCTCATTAAGGCACATAACCTTTATGACAAGTTGGAGGTTGTTGAAGGACCTATTCAGCCTTAGGAGGAGCAACGCAAGAAACTAAGTAGCAGGAAATACAACATTCAGAAAGGGGGAGTCACTCTCAGGATGTGCACGGTCAGTAGGAAAGATCAATTTTCCATTGATGTCAAAGGGGGAGAAAAATAGAGCTGTGACAAAGATGAGCATACATCAAGGGGGAGTGAAGGCCAGAGGAACACACTAATAGGGGGAGAAACTCAACAATAGAGTTTCTATCAATGACAAAGGGGGAGTTTTTTGAGCATATGTTGTCATTGATGTCAAAACGGTGCACATATAGTATGGCACAAAGTTGGTGCACAAGAAGAGTAAGTGTGTGATAGGATTCTTTCTACACAAGAAGAGGAAGTGCATGGTAGAATTATTTCTACATGAGCAAAGGAAGTGCGCGGTAGGATTCTTTCTACACATGAAGAGGAAGTGCATGGAAGGAGTCTCTCTAATGTACTACCGCAGATCCACATGAAATGAAACTCCTAGAAGAAATAGTGAAAGGTTGAAAACATAAGTGCGTAGAAGGATTGAAGGACGAAGGGATCAAATGGTGAAAAATAAATCATGGAAGTGTTTGAGTCTGTGAGGAGTGTACACAGAACATGAGGATGACCTATGACACAGTTTATAATTAAAGTAGACTATGATAAATTCCCTTGTCTGCGATTGTGGAGTGAATCAATGGATGTTTGTGTTGCAAGGAAACGATGGATGTGAAAAGATCGCATTGTGCCTTGAGCAAAGCGATGAGTGACAGAGTGGACTGCGACGAGATGAGTTTATCCACGCAATAGATACTTTGTAAACCAGAATGTGAATTACTACGACAATGAATGATCTGGTAAAACAAGAGAGGTTTGGTATGCTTGAGTTAATCAAAAAGTTCGGAACATAAGTTTGTCCACATATAACTAACTGGACTTTGATTTGGTCAAAATATGTCTACAATGTAATTTTCATGCATCCACATACTTTATTTAGAAATAAGTGTAACTGGAAGAAGTTTGATTTGGTCAAAATTTATCCACATTGTAATTGTTATGCGTCCACATACAAGAAGGGGAACTCATTGAAAAACACTATAAATAAGGACGCACTCTATTCGATTTTTGGCGTGGATGAAAAAGGAAGAAAAAGGACATGTAATTGTTCAATGAAACTATCAAATAATTTTTAGAGA
>ML788832.1:27797-41818 GCA_009831015.1 Picea engelmannii
TCCCTGTGTTGAACTCGGGTGGAAGAACCCTGTGGCTGTATGGAAATGCTGAGCTAGCCTGTGCGTGGAGCCTGCTCCGAAAATCATCCCGTGAGATTATCCTGTGACAGCTGAACCTTTTTGGAAAGCCTTGTCTGTGTTTTTCCGTGGAATGTTGTGATTGCGCAGTGCTGGACTGCGTGAGGCTTGTGGGACTGTGAGCGACTCCTCCAGGTGAGGAAGTGCGCAGAGGGAGAAGAGAACTCCTGGAAGGAATCCTTGTAGCTGCCTTGGAGCCCAGAGAATTCCGGTTCGGTCTGTTCCTGTAACCCAAGGTAAGGGAGACTGGCAACCGAAGGACTGTCTAGGTGACAGAGAAGGTGCACTCTCCTAGGGTGGAACAGGCATGTGGGGAATGAGGGTCTGTGTGCAGTGAGTGTGGGAGATTCCTGGGAGAGCTTCTTCATGTGGAATGTGTATGTGTTGTCTTCCCTGTGACCTCAGCCTGAGTCTAGATTCCTTGCCTTGGGGTGGAGCTCGGTCCCAGCTCGGGGGTGACCTACTGTTGAGTTGATGAATAGTGTGGTCTAAGGCTGGGAGGTTCGTGGAAGGCCTGCACTTGGTTGGTGAATGCTACAGCAGATAAAAGATAAGTAATCTGAGTTATGTTTTAACACATTTGACATGACTGCGTTGTTTTGTATCATGTTTTCCGCTGTGTAAATGAATTACTGTTGCATGCTATGGTTTGTTAATGGTAACAGTAACTTATATATATTTTACTCTGCGAATTAAGTGTGTTTAATTCTGGTTAAATGCATTTGTTCTTAAATTCATGTATAATGGTAAATTGAGAGGTTTGGGTGAACCTGGGTAGTGAATTGGTACACTACACAATGCCTGGACCAGTGTATGGGATGGATGAGATGGGAAAATATGAAAAGTGGTAAGTATGGTGGGAACAGATGATGACCTTTCATGAACCCCCCCAAGTGGCAACTCAAACCCTATGGGAAACAACTTACTAGGGAATCTTCTCATTCCCCCTAGGTGTGGACAAATGGAAAGGCATAAGGTCCAAGAACACGTTAGAAGTAAAAATAATTAAATGCACATATTCAAATGTTTTGAGAATCACAGTGACACATACCATGATACCCAGACTCATTACCTCATGGAACAAGACCCACTACTGTTGAAGGACCAGGCCTATGGGATGGATGTTGCTACTGCTGACAAGGTGGAGGCGCTGAAGAAGAAGAAGGATGGGCCCTCTAGGGCCAGGCTCAAGTCGATCTATCTCTCGGTACTCCATGTCTAGGAACTCTAGGCCTTGAGACATAATATCCTTAGTTATCCCTAGGCTAGGGGATAACACAACCATTTCACTTCTCAATTGTTTCCAATCTATTTGACTTCCCCTTGTAAATGGTCCACAGATTTGCATGAATTCTACCCAAGACACGTGGAGTTACGTCTCACCAAATTCCACGAAGACTGCCCAAGACTCATGTAGTTATGGCACAACATAACCCATATCACTATAACACAAGTTGTAGCACTCCTGGAGTCACATCACTTGTAGCACAACATGAGTTGTTTCACTGGTGTTGCAACACTAGTGTTGCATCACGACGAGAGTTGCAACACTAGTGTTGTAGCATTTGCATCACAACGAGAATTGCAACACTTGCAACACAATGGGAGTTGCAACACCCAGTGTTAAAACACTACACTGGTGTTGCAACACTACATTGGAGTTGTAACACTTGAGTTGCACAATAGGAGTTGCAACATTTATTTCACCCTACAATTACTAGCTTGAAATTGAATTTTTTTTGGTTGATGTGGATTTCCTAAGGCCAAATATGCTCTCGCATCAGACATCCTTGGTAAGAAAACATGAGCTCCAACTCATGTGGATGCAATTGTAGCTTCTATAGAGGATGAATATCCTCGTAGATGTGTTATTTGGTCTTCACAAACCCATGATACATCTTTGGGATCATTGTTTCTCCACTTAACTAGATATTCATAATATTGTTTATTTCAAGTCCTTTTTCTCACCCTCTTTGCCAATATTTGCTCTAATTCTTCGTCCGGTTTAACATGCAGTCATTTCTTCCATTCATCCAATGTACCTTCTTCAACATTCGGTTCTCCCTCGTGAAACTCATATAGGTCGGCCACATTGAATATAGGGGAAATGTCAAAATCCTCCGACTAATCTAACTTATATACATTATTATAAATCTTTCTCAGGATTTGACATTGTCCAATTTTCTTGTAATTAAGCTTACTATACATACCTCTAGGAAATATTTATTTTCTTAAATGTGTCATTACTATCTCTCCTTCAAAAACCTTTTGTATTCTTCACAAATCTTCTTTTTTCTTATATCTCGTATTTCTTTGTTGTAGTTTCCTCTTGACCTACTCATGGATTTCCTTTATGCCCTCTACAAACTCACCTGCATCAACACTCCTTTTGTCCTCAAGATTTGGAAATTTGACCAAATCAACAACTTATTTTGGTGACCGGCCATAAGAAAATTGAAATGGACTCTTTACAACGGATCTAGTAATTGAATCATTGTAAGCAAATTCATCTTGGGCCAAGACCAAATACCATTGTCTTGGATTCTCCCCACTCAAACTCCTCAAACAATTTCCAAGTCTTTGGTTAACCACCTCAGTATATCCATTTGTTTGTGTATTATATGAATTACAACAATTTGGAACCCATCTTCTTCCAAAGTATCCTCCAAAAATGTCCAAGGAATCTTGTATCTCTGTTGGAAGTGATACTTCTTGGCGGTCCATGTAACCTCACAATATCTCAAAAAAAATAAACAACCACTTTTGTAACATCATTAGTCTTCTTTCATGGTATGAAATGTGTCGTCTTTGAAAACCTATCCACTACAACCATCACAGAGTCATGACCACTTTGCATCCTAGGCAGTCCTAAAACGAAGTCCATTCTTATATCTTCCCATGGCCTCTCGAGTACCAATAATGGTGCATATAACCATGTATTTTGACTCTTTCCTTTTTCTAGTTGGAAAATTCTACAACACTCAACAAGATTCTTAATATGCTTGTTAATTATTCAAGGCCAAAAGTATATTTTCTTCACTAATGATGTGGTCTTATCAATGCCAAAATGTCCACCCAAACATCCGCTATGTAACTCTTTAACAAGATTTAGCCGCAATGAGATCTGTGGAATTCACAAACATTGGTTCTTAAACAAAAATCTTTCTTGGATTTGAAAATTCAAATACGGTATTCTATCGATGGTCCAATGTGCTTTGCACGCTTTCCAAGCCTCTACAAAATTTGTGTCCTCTGCATACAACTCTTTCATACATTCCAATCTAACAACTTCAACTAAAAAAGTATTCAACATCATTATTCTTCAGCTTAATGCATATGCAACCTTATTTGACTTTCCAGACCTATGCTTCAAAACAAATGAGTAACTTTGCAAAAATTCTACCCATTTGGAATGCTTTTGATTTAACTTACCTTGACTATTGATGTACTACAACGCCTTATGATCAGTAAATAAGACAAACTCCTTTGGTAGAAAGTAATGCCGCCATTTCTTCAAGGCTTGTACAATAGCATAAATCTCTTGATCATAAACATGGTATTTATTCTTAGTATAATTCAATTTCTCGTTGAAGAATGCAATCAAACTTCCCTCTTCTCCAATCACTAAACCACTTGCATCACAATGCACTTGAAATACTTTATTGAAATTTGGAAGTGCCAAAATTGATTGTTTGGTTACCTTTTTCTTAATCAAATTCTCAAATGATTTCACGGTTGTTGTTGTCCACGTGAAAATCCCCTTTTTCATACATTCAGTAAGTGGTGCATAGATTTTTCTGAAATTTCAAATAAATTTCTTGTAGAAGCACACCAAACCATGGAAAGTTCTCACATCAAATGTACACTTCGGTGTTGGCCACTCCAAAATATACTTTACCTTTTCAGGATCCATCTTCAATCCTTCATTGGAAATAAAAAAATCCCAAGTATACTAACTCCTCTTTTAGAAACGTACATATCTTCAAATTTATCAACAATTTTTCTTCCCTCAACCGTTGCAACACCTTTCTCACATGCTCCAAGTCTTATTCATTGGTGTTACTGAAAATTAGAATGCCATCTAGGTACACAACAACAAAATTTCCTAAAAATGGTTTCAATACTTCATTCATAACTCCCATGAATGTGATAGGGGAATTATTTAACCCAAACAACATGACTAGCCACTCAAATACTCCATCCTTCATCTTGAACTCTATCTTCCATTCATCACCTTCCCTTATCTGAATTTGATGATACCCACTCTTCAAATTTATCTTTGAAAAGTATTTGGACCCAATTAATAGTCCATAAGGTCGTCCATCCTTGATAAGGGAAATATATACTTAATAGTAATCCTATTGATAGCCCGTGAATCAATACACATTATCCATTCACACCCTTTCTCGGGTGTCAATATTGTAGGTACAACACATGGACTTAAACTCTCTTGTATTAGTCCTCGATCAAGTAACTCTTGCACATGTTTATCCACTTCTTCACTCTCCGTTGGAGTCATATGATAAGGAGATTTATTCAGTAGAATTAATCATGGTATCAAATCAATTTGATTTGATATGATCCTTCAGGGAGCGAAACATGCTAGTAAATCATCCCCAACAATCTCTTTAAATTCATTCAACAAAGGTTGAATTTCTGGTGGAACATGACTAATTTTTCCAATATCCAAGACTTGTCTTGGCGTTAAGGAAAAATAGAACTCGGTATTTTTCCGCTCTCTCAAAAATTCTTTAGTTGAGCACATCATAATGCGATTGTTGCTACAAACATTTCTTCTATCATTTCCTTTACTATCACTACCACTTAACTCAGTCTCCACCATTGTCTCCATCCTGTACCACTACTCATCCTTTAAAAATTCATAAGTATTCTTCCTTCCATCATGGAAATTCTTTCTGTCAAACAACCATGGTCTTCCGAGTAGTACATGACAAGAATCCATATCTACTATGTCACATAATACCTACTCACTAAACTTTCCAATCTGAAAATTTAACAAGAATTTCCCAGTCACGGTCACCTGTTGTTTTCATTTTAACCATGAGACCTAATACAGATTTGAATGTGGAATACTTTTTAATTTTAACTTCTCCATTACCTCTGTGGATACTAGATTTTTCATACTTTCCTCGTCTATAACTAGATGATAACACTTATCCTAAATTTTACACTTAGTTTTAAAAGCTTTCTTTCTTCGCTCGAGGTCTTATGTTGTCTTTGTCTTAGGCTTAAGTAACACTATTCTAAAAATCAAATTTTCTCCCTACTCCTATTGAAGTACTTCCACATTGCTGCCAACAACCGATGTCTCATATTCCTGGGCAACATGTGTTATGGCCTCGTTTCTTCTCCCTATATGTTTCTCTAGACATTATGATGCCTCATGACCTTCTATTCTACATCTATAACAAGTGATCACATACTTACCTTTGCCTCTCCCAGCGCCACTTCCTCCTCTTGTATTATGGTCATTGGTCACTTCATCCTCCTTTTCATTGCCTCTAGTAGCACTTGATTTGCCCTTGCCTCTAGGTCTTTTTCCTTGGAATTTCTGCCATCATTTTCTATCAATCTTTTCTTCCACCTTCAAAGAAACCTAATAGGCTTCATCTACATTATGAAAGTAATACATACTCATCCCATCCCAAATTTTATATTTCAACCCATTCATGTATCTCATCACTCTTTGATATTTTGTTTCATTTATCCCTAATATGAGTGACAATTTGAAAAATTCCTCAGTATACTCACGAACAAATGTCTCTTTCTGCCTTAAGTTTTTCACCTGCTTACACAAATTTTGTTGGTAATTGACGGGTAGGAATTTCTCCTTGACTTTGTTTATCATCTTCCTCCAGGTTCTAATCTTCTCCTATCAGTTGTCTACCCTATCCTTTTGTAGCATATCCCACCAGAGTGCAGCATGACCCTTTAGCTTTATTATGGCAAATTGAACCTGATTGGGACCCTAAACATTTTCATACTCAAAAAATATTTTGAGCTCCCCTATTCAGTCAATGAGAGTCCTGGCTTTCAAACTACCATCATAGCATGGAAATTCTACCCTTGCACTACCTCTGCTTTCAAAAATAATATTAAGCTTATTTTTGGGTCCACTTCCTCAATATTTTTCTCTTATTCCAGGTATGAATCTGTTTGAGCATCTCCAAGCCTTCTATTTTCCATTTCTTCTATCCTCCTTCACAATTCCTCTAATTCTTAGTTCCTCGCACCTCCTCGTGTTGTTGTTGTTCTATGTGCCAACATCCTTACAAGTTGTCTTTAAGCCCTCGCTTAGACTAACATTCATAAGCCTTACTTCTGGGCATTGTCTCTCAAAACTTAAGAGCTAAACATCACTATGATACCACTTGATGCAGTAAACTCCAATCATGTATTCAACCAACTAGAGAACCAGGTTTCTACCCACAAAGTGCACAACTACCAACCTACTAGTGTTAACAGAAATTAACATTTAACGAATGCCATGAGAAATTGATAGTCATAGAAAAAAAAGAAACAAGAAACAACATCATTTAAATAGGGACTGAAGATTCTTTATTAACAATACAAAATTTATCTCTTACAATCTCATTACATCACTAGACAATCTGGCACAATTATCATTATTTATTCAATGATTGGGTGTGTGTTCTTTGTCCCATGTTGTGAACCAAGGTGGTGTTCCTTCCTCTGTGTTGTCTGCATTCATACCCTTCTCTGTCCCCTCTTTTTCTTTTCTGTCTCCTCCCCTAAACTCTCCTCATTTTTTTCTCCCATCATTTATTAGAAGTTGAACAGTTTTGATCGTTCCACTTCTCAACTGTTTCCAATCCATTTGATTTCCCCTTGTAAATTTTCCACCAATTTCCATAAAGTCTTCCCAAGACACATGGAGTTATGACCCACCAAATTCCACGAAGTCCACCCAAGACACATGGAGTTATGGCAGAACATAACCTACAACATTATAACGGAAGTTGCAACAGGCCTAGAGTCGCAACACTTGCAACACAACAGGAGTTGCAACACAACGAGAGTTGCAACACTGGTGTTGCAGCACTTGAGTTGCACCACATGAATTGCGACATTTATTTCACCCTACAAATATTAACTTGAAATCAAAATGTTTTTTTATTAATGTGAACTAGCTAAAGCCAAAGATACTCTGCATCAATGTACCAATCTGAAAATCATTTGTAATCTATTTACTTAAACCCAGAAACTTAATTGATCATTTCCTTAGTTGACTTAAGGATGCAATTTTTAAAACCCTTCATTAAGGTTGCATGTAGATGGATATGCATTGTTGGCCTAGCTCTAAATTATTTCCTTAGAAAAGAGAGGGAAAAGTTCCAAGAATCTTTCGACAAAGATCATTGGTTAAACTCAAAGCATGAAGGTTATAACATTTATCGATACGCCTCTCGTGAGATAATGGCTTTGCTAACTAGGTAAATACTTGTTGCCGAGTCCCCTGATGAATAGAATCCACTATGTGAGTCAACATGCTTTTCTATTTGAGTCTCTTTGTTGTTTCACTCCCTTCATCATGTCATGAACCTTAGGTGCCATCTTTTCTATTCAAGTATCTTTATGTTATGGTATTTTGTAATATTTGTTTTTTATTCGATAATTATTAGATTGTATGTTTGTTAAGCTTTATATTATATACATTGTTATAAATTTAGACTTTATAATATATATATGGTTGTAAAAGGTAGTAAAAAAAAAACTTATTTATGCTTTTTATTCAAATTTAAATTTAATTGAGATATTAATATAATTTAATTTAGAGGAAGTCATCTTATTTTTTTGGTTTCCACTTATGTTTTTGCATTGATTTTTTTGCTTTAACCTGCTTCGTTTTTATTTTTATTTTTTTGGTATAGTTTGTTTTGTTTCTTTTCAAATTATTTTTGGTATAGTTTGCTTTGTTTCTTTTTAAATTATTGTTTAAGTTGATATGTGTAAGAATATTTTGGTATGTTTAATTTTATTTAATAAATTAAAAATATATCGAATTTAAAGGAATCATTCTAGCTTAGACATATTGGTGCTCTTATATTTTGTTGTTAATAATGGAGGCCTCAATATTTGTATTGTCAATTTTATTGGATCGACATGTCAATGTTTGTTTTTTTATTGTGTGGATGGATGCTCTTGTATACCAGATCGCTCTTTCTTTAATGGCTATTTGATTCAAGGGCACATTTTTCAGCTGTTGCTCCATATGTTCAATTTGGCATATGGACTTTTTCTAAGTAACTATTAATAGATATGTATATGGAAGTAGTGTGGACATGTAATGCTATTTTACTATGTTCTTGTTTGGAATTTAGATAACAATTTCCTATTTTCTGTAATATTCTTGAGATTAAAGAGCATTTGTTGCTATCAACTTTCAACTTGTGTTTTTGTTGTGCAAAATATTTATTTAAATTTGATTCATATGAAGTTGCTTTACTTTTTTGTTTTTGGTTCCAACTTATTTTGTTACATTGATTTTTTTTGTTCTAACTTGCTTTGTTTTTTTTTTGTCGAGCTTGATTTGTTTATTTTTAAATTATTACTTAAGTTGATGTGTGTGCAAGAATTTATTGACATGTTTAATTTCACCTAATAAGTTAAAAACCTATCAAACTCAAAGGAATCACTCTAGCTTAGACATATCGGTGCCCTTACTATTAAGAATATTTTGTTGTTGACAATGGGGCCCCCAATGTTTGTATTATCGATTTTACTGGATTGACATGCCGATATCTTCTTTTGTTATTGTCTGGATGGGTTCTCTTGCATATCATATCACTTTTTCTTTAATATTTATATATGGTTTTCTTCTTAGTGGGGTGAAAAAACCATTTAGTTTGGTTTTTTTTTGGTGTGTTTAGGTTTCCTTCCGATCATTTAATTCAAGGTCACATTATTCAACCACTCCTCCATATGTTCCATTTGGCCTATGGACTTTTTCTAAAGTAACTATTAATAGATATGAATATGAAAGTAGTGTGGGCATGTGATGCAATTGTACTATGTTCTTACTTGGAATCTAGATAACAATTTCTTCTTTTCTGTAATATTCTTGAGATCAAAGAACATTTGTTGTTGTTTACTTTCAATTTGTGCTTTTGTTGTGCAAAATATTTATTTAAAAAAACAAAAGGCTTGACCCACCCAAAATCAATATGTTTTCCTTATCTAAGAGAGGCATTTGTCATTGACTATAATCCCTTGGAAATCCAAAAGATCTAGTTGCCAAAGTTTTAGTATGAGATCCAAGAGAGGAGACAAGTATGATTTTGTTGTTTTTAGTTAATTTTACTTACAAGTATGAAGTTCATTTTCTTCTCTTGTTGCTTGCAATGTTTTTGCAAATTGTACTTCTAATTGATAATGTTTTCCCTAAACATGTGGATCATTTATTCTTTTTTGGGGGGGTTATATGCATATTTGGCATTATACATATTATTGCACATTATTTTTTCTTTAGACATGTGGACGTAATTTTCCCTAATAGTTCCATGTGCACCTCATGTCATTATATGTGGATTTACTCTTACCTAAGATCGTCATAAAAGCATATAATGCATATATCATTTTTCTTTGTCTCTTTGTTGTTATTTCATATTTTTCTACTAAACACCTTTTGTTATACATGCCCCCTTTTGCAATATAGCCAATCTAGATCATGAAATTCAATTCTGCATTAACTCTAAATGCATCAAATGATTTTACAATAGGCCAATCAAATCTTGAAGCAATTTCCAACATGTTATCTAAGTTCATTTTTTTTCACTTGCAAAGCTTCCATTATGAACTAGGTGATTACTTGTTTAATGCATTGGTAATTCTATTTCTTTCCATTATACATCAATTGAGATACAAGAAAGAATAGTAAACCATTTTTTAGATTCATTGCATTGTTAGGACCCTAAATCTCTTTTGTGAAAAAGAACAGAATTGACTACTAATTTCCCATAGGAATTTCACAATGTTAAAATCATTAAGACATATTTGTGTAGAATGACTCTTCTACTACATGTCAAAGCTAGCAAGTTGAGCTTGTGCTACGAGGTGATATTTGTAAGTTTTAAACCTTTGAAGTGAAACAATTCATATAGATTCTTAATCAAAATAGAAAGAACACCAATGACACACACAACACACATAGATTTACCATGGAAACCTTTAATCGGGAAAACCAACAAACCTTAGAGTTGCACCTCTATCTTCTTCATTATATTAGCTTCATAGTTCACAATATAATATATATGTATTATGTGGCACCCAAAACCCTAATTTATTAACTCAAATTAGATTACAACCATAATCTCTTAACCGGGATTAGATTACAATGGTATCGAAAACCATTGGTCGAAAACCATAAAACTGAGGCCAAAAAGTGGGCCCAAAACAACCCAAAATTTTGTTAGGGGGTTCTCGACCCCCCTATGACACCCCCAACCTAGCCAAACATAAGATGGAGATAGCCATGCAAAGAATATAACACATTCCCAACATTCTCCCATGTGTTGTTTTCTTTGCAAATAAGGGGCTTGGGTTTTACAAGATCAACAATTAAAGGCAGCAATGTTATTATACACCCTGAGTGGGCCTAATGGTTAAGAACATGTGTTTCCTCTTAAGAGGTCACAGGTCTCCACTAAGCTGACGCCGGGAAAATGAAACTACACCGTTGAGGACAAACTGATGTGAAGGTGAAATCTAACATTAATTCACTTCACAAGATGTAATATAAATATATCTTCCATTTTGTAACTTTGGAACATAGAGCATTTTGCTCAGCTACATTTTCACTTATGACTTTCCCTATTATAAAGTTGGTTTATGTAGAGGGAATCTGTTAGACAACAAAAGGAGCCCCCAAGTGGGAAAATTGATGACTGCACTGAACATCCATCAGAACAGGAAAAATAAATTGAAATTGATTGCTGCACTCGACGAAAATGAGCAGAATACATCGGTGAAAGCAAAAATATTCGCAGTTCCTGGGAACCGAAACCGGGTCACTTAAACGAGAAGGGGATTTACTCACCACGATAAAACAGCGATATGATTACATAATGTTTTAAAATGGCAATACTCTCAAAATCTTATTAGTAACCAAGAAAGAAATAGGACGAGATGAAGCAATTTGAGGTTGGTAACTTGGGCTTGCTTTGTTTGTGCACTATTGTACACTCTTCAAACTCAGCTACAGAGACACAATATGACAATTCACGGGATTCTTTTAAAAGCAATATACGTAAACACCTTCAAACAAGCTCAAAACTTAAATCGGATATGGAAGATCGCCTACCAAGCTCAAAACCTAAATCGAAAATGGAAGATGGATATGGAAGGTCGCCTACCAAGCTCAAAACCTAAATTAAGCTCAAAACCTAAATTGAAAATGAAAGATCGCCGTTGCCGGGGATCGAACCCGGGTCACCCGCGTGACAGGCGGGAATACTCACTACTATACTACAACGACATGCCCATACACAAATTTTAGAATGACAGTACTTGTCAAAAATCTTGTTCAATAACTAAGAAATTTAATATTCGTTACTAAGGGCGGCTTGCTTTGTTTCTGAAATAAACCCAAATGGAAAAGGGCAAAAAAAAGAAATATATTGCACCAGCCGGGAATCGAACCCGGGTCTGTACCGTGGCAGGGTACTATTCTACCACTAGACCACTGGTGCAAGATTTGAGAATAAAATTCATCTTTGCTCCTCTCACTCAATCTTAAATTTTCCAAATGTTTTGCTGTTCCATCACTCGCGCGCTTTTATATATATACTCTTTCTACCATGACGCTTTTTACCACGGCAAGAAAAGGGTTAAAATTATCCGGTTAATGACTTTATATATTCATACATCCTTTCATATATTTTCCCATCACTTTATATAATGCACATCTTAAGCTGCAATGGAGCTAGTCCTTACCTTTGTGAGAATGAAAGAACAAAAACAAAGTTTTAGTTTCACTAGGTAAAATGTTTGTTATAGCCTTACCTTTGTGAGAATGAAAGAACAAAAGCAAAGTTTTAGTTTCACTGGGTAAAATGTTTGTTATAGCCTTACCTAATATATATGAGACTCAAATGGTGCATCCAATTGTGAAAATCCTTTCACAAAGTGCATGTAATAGTTGCATATCTCGAAGGGAGAGATCAAAGATAAATTATGCTATGGCCGAAAACCCTAGCTCTGCATGCACCGACCTCCTCCTGTAGATGGAGCCGTTGCACCCAAGCTCGTCGTGTTGCACCAGGATGAGGTTACTGATCTCTGAAGATGAACCCAGGGGAGGGGGGATGAACCCTCTTACAAGAACGTGCCCGCAAATGACCGGGAAGGAATGAGAGCTAAGCGGTCTGCCTTTGAACCACCGCCCCACCCATGGGAACAACTCTTAGCCAAGGAACAGAGCTTCAACAAAGAAATGGAAGTGGAACCGAGCACGTCTCATCCAAAGGCATCTCGTGGATGGGAACCAGGAAAATGCATTCCCCAATTGGACAAACTGCCCAGATACACCATCAACTCAACTGGGGTTGGAGAACACACCCAGTTCATGAGAGAGCATGCTTTCATAGGCAATTTTTTGGGCCTATGGCCATCTGAAAGGGACCTCATGTGATGGATCAAAGACTGGTGGAACCCCAAGGGAAACTACGAAGTGCAACTCAGTTCCAAGGGGTTTTTTATGATCATCCTCTATAGTTTAGAAGACAAGGACAAGATCTTTGACAATGGTCCATGGGGATATTCCTCAAGTTTTGGACGGATCGCTTTAGCCCAGAGAAAGAGGACTTCACCATGGCACTAGTCTGGATCAGGCTATATTCTCTACCGTGGGAAATTTGGCTGGAGGAAATCCTCATGGGAATAGGAAACACAGTGGGAAGGTATGTAAAATCATCAGAGGCAACAAAGCAGAGGAAATACACTTCCTACGCATGAATTTGTGTTTACATGGATATATCGAAGCCTCTATCAGGCTCAGTAACCCTAGAATACCAAGATGAAGATTGGAATCAAACCATGGACTATGATCACATCCCCTTCCGCTGCAGAAAATGTCATGAGCACGGTCACCTCTTTCGTGACTGCCCCTTGAACGCTCAAAACCCAAAAGCAGGGGAGGGCAAGCAAAAGGATGGATATACCATGGTTATAGGTAGGAAAAAACAACCCCCCAGAAAACAAAATCAAGAAAGCACTCAGAAAATCCCCACTAGAAATTCCTTTGACATCCTCAACCGACTCCCAGAGGAAGAAGATGTAGAAAATCTGCACAAGAATGGAAACCAGGATAAGGACAAGGGCAAAGCCAAGCACCAAATGGAATCAGCCAAAGAACAACATCAAGAAATGAGCACAACAATCCATCAGAATGCGGACAAGCCAAAGGATGGGGGGGATACCCTAATGCAACTAGATGAACATGATCTAGTGGATATAGATCTGGAGAAACTTGAGGAGGCCTTTAACAAAAAAGAGATGCAAACCATCCCAGTAGAACAACTTAGAAAATTGCATAAAGTTTTCATCGACTCTACGCAGGATCCACCTCAAGATTAGGGATATCCTCACACCCAGCCTCTGAGTTAATACATACCTCCCACGAAAGCAAGCGTCAGGGCCGCAAATCCGCAGAAAAACTCATCAAATAAGTAGGTGTAGCACCCTTCCACATGATGCTAAGCAATTAACTATTTATTAAATACATACACAATAACGACTTCATTTTAGCATAATTCCATTTATTTTACACAATTATTCTACATTTGCTCAATGATAAATTTAATAACATGATGAAATAAGTAGTAGGATAACTTTAAGATTTAAGAACTTAAAACATAAGTATACTCAAAACATCAATAACAAAATATCACTGAAAAATACCTCCT
>ML788832.1:43664-54672 GCA_009831015.1 Picea engelmannii
AGTCATTTGGCTATCACATAGATCATCATCCTGTAGGTTAGTTTGCCAATAACACATATTGATGTAGATACATCACAAATTTATATAAGAATCCATTTTTGCATTGACGTCCAATTAAGAAATGTTTTTCCTATTTACATCATTCATTGCATCTATTATACATTCACAATATAACTTGAATTGGTATACATGTACCGAACTTGTCCATTTTAATTTTCATGTTTAATAAATCAAATAACTATCTTTTTCATGAGCATATATCATGTAACATACAAATAGGCCTAGAGATACACATCTCAATGTCTAACAAAGTCTAACTGACTCCAAACAAATGCTAAATTTTGAATTATCAAGATTGGTTAAACAACAATGTTCTAACTACCTAAGGTCAAAATATGGGGCATTACAGTAGGAAACTACATGATCAATTCAGGGTAGAGCCAGAGACTCACGGAAGGGTACCTCAATCCACCCCCCAACTCATCATGATGAAAATCATCACTTGGAATATTAGAGGGCTTAATGGAATGTCCAAACAAAGGACCCTTCGAGACAACATTCGTGTAGAGAATCCATACATTCTCCTCTTACATGAAACAAAATGTGTCGGGGCTGATGCAGAGGACATATTCCAATGTTTTTGGAGGACCTGCAACTCCATTCATACAGACTCAAATGGGGTCGTAGGGGGCCTAACAATCTTATGGAACCCTGCTTCAGTTATCATAGACCAACCCTTCTCCATAGTGGGCACACTCACCACCCACTTTAGGGCCATAGGCTCTAACAATGAGGGGATGATTACAAATGCTCATGGGCTACAAAGTGCTCAAGACAAAGAACTGTTCCTGTGAAGAATAGCTACAATTAGGTTGCTACTGGGATCAATGCACTAGTTGATAGGGGGAGACTTCAACATCATCCTTACGTTGGAGGAAAATACAGGAGGCACCAAGTGGCTAGATAATGATAGTGGTAAGTTCAGAGCTCTAATCGACCAACTCAATCTGATAGACATAGAAACTAGAAATGGTATCTTCACTTGGTCCAACCGCAGATCGGGACACCAGCATGTCGCAAGAGACTAGATTGATTCCTCATTTCCGAATCACTATTGCTGGATGATTCGGTCCTTGAAGTCAACATTCTCCCAAAAGCAGGCTTAGATCACTGGCTAGTTTCTCTCTGGTTAGACACAAGTGCCACGCCCAAGCTTAAGCCCTTCAGATTTGAGAAGTTCTAGCTCAACCACCCGAACTTTCAAAACCTCTCTAAAACTTGGCGGAGGCAAGAAGAAATAGACCATGACACATGTATGTATAAATTCTAGCAAATATTAAAAAACTTCAAAGTACAACTAAAGAGATGGATTAAAAATGTGTTTGGTAATACAATACAGAAGAAGCAGGAAATCGTGCAATGTCTGGAGGCACTGTAACATGTCTTTATCGTACGTGAAAGAACGACATCCTTGATAAAGGAGGAAGAGCAGCTACAGTTAGAACTGGAAGAGCGACATAAGCAATAGGAGATACTTTGGAGGCAAAAATCCAGAGTACAATGGCTTAAGGAAGGGGAAAAGAACACCAAGTTCTTCCACAAATCCATGGTGCACATGAGATGCATCAACATAATCACTCAACTAGAAGACAATCAGGGAAACACCATCCTGGATCATGCAAGCATAGAAGAGGAATTGGCAAACTACTATAAGGATCTGCTCACGGAACCCATAAAGGATCGAACGCCTACTATCCACAAGATTACCAGGCACATCCCCTCCCCGGTCACAAAAGAAAAAAATGAATCACTGACCCGACCAATCATAGAAGAGGAAGTGGATCAAGTGGTTAAAGAGATGCCCCTAGGCAAAGCCCCGGGGCTGGATGGATTTACAATGGACTTCTTCCACTATTGTTGGCCACTGATCCGGGAAAATTTCTGACAAGTAGTTGAGGAATCCAGAATTTTTGGGCAAGTTCTTTCAGCCTTCAATGCCACCTTCCTCACTTTAATCCCAAAGGAAGAAAGGGTCACACATCCCAAACAATTCCAGCCAATAACACTCTACAATGTAATCTACAAAATCATCACGAAAGTTATTTCCCTATGACTCAAACAAATATTTCCCTTCATCATCTCCAAAGAGCAAGCAGGGGATGTGGAGGGGCTTCAAATCATGGACAATTTAATCCTAGCACATTAGGTCATCCACTCACTTAAGTCAACTTGATCCCCATGTATGCTCATCAAACTTGACCTTTCTAAAGTTTTTGATAGAATAAGATGGAAATATATGCACTCCCTCCTCGAAGCCTTTGGCTTTGATACCATCTGGGTAGCCTGGATCATTCATCTCACATCCTCAACCTTCTTCTCCATTCTTGTCAATGGAGTGCCCTCCCGACCCTTTTCTCCCACCTGAGCCATTCGGCAAGGGGATCCCCTCTCCCCTTTCCTCTTTATCATAATGGTGGAGGGCCTTGAGCGCTACATCAAAGCCTCGGTAGAGGATGGCTCCCTCAAAGGTCTACCTCTCCACAACCTCCATCCAACTCCCTCCCACAATCAATTTGTATATGATACATTGTTGATGAACACCCCGACTGACCAGGAGGCCAACAAGCTCAAAATCATCCTCACCGACTTTGCAAATGGGTCAGAAACCTCCCTAAACCTTGACAAGTCACAACTCTACTTCTTCAACACCCTAGTGGCAATCCAAAACCATATCTCTCGAATTCTGGGCATCCCCAAGAGCTCCCTTCCATCCAATTATTTTGGTGCCCCCATCAAGGGAGCAACCAAGCACAACATCTCCTGGGATAGCCTATTGCTTTCCATCTCAAATATACTAAGCAACTAGACTTTCAGATCGCTAAACCTTGTCACCCATATGATTCTTCTAAAATCCGTTCTCTAGGCCCTGTCGACTTACCTCTTCATCGCCTTAGCAATACCTCAGTCTGTTATCAAAGCCATCATAAACCTCCAGCAAAGATTCCTGTGGCACGGTTATCACCCGAATAAGAAGTTATTACTCGTAGGTTGGGACAAAATTTGTCAACCCAAATCACTGGGTGGGCTGGGTCTTAGGGACCCAAGCAAAATCAATCGAGTAATCGGGGAAAAACTCTGGTGGCGCTGACTCAAGCATCCCACAGAACTATGGGCGAGAATCTAGAAACACAAATATGCGCCTAATATTAGGGAGGACCTTCTTATCAGACTCAATGATCCGATTCAAGGTTCCAACATCTAGAACAAAGCTTGGAGCAATAGACTTCTCATCCAGAAACATGCGTTTTGGGAGATACGAAATAGAGAACACTCCTTATTTTGGCAAGACTCTTGGCAGCAACAACCGCGTTTATCCTCCATATAATATATTTTCCCCCTCTATCATCAAATGCAATCAAGGGACGCTCTACATGTAAAATATCTCTGGAAGGAAAACTCGCCACAACATCCCTGGTGCATGTGGAAAACTCAGCCCCATGAATTAAACAGATAGGAGGGAACATACATGCAGGCTTGGAGGAACTGTGCTAATCAGCGAAAAATCTGCAACAGGGATGGTCCAGACATCGTCAGATGGAGCCACTTGCCAACATGTAACTTCTCAGTTAAAGAGGCTTACCATATCCAGGAAAACTACCAAATGCAACCAAAAGAGCACATATGGGGCAAAATATGGAATCCAAAATTCTAGCCGAAAGTATCACTATTTCTCTAGTTAATTGCTCAAAACCGCATTCTCACTTGGGACAACCTAAGAAAATGAGGATTCCTGGGCCCTTCAATCTGCCTCCTCTGTCGACAACAAGAAGAGACAATGGAGCATATCCTAAATCAATGCAACCACAGTGAAGCCATTTGGGATATGGAAGCACAACTAATGCGTTGCTCCAGCAGGAACAAAGCCAACATTGTAAGCACCATTGAGAATTGGGATTTAATCTCCTATCAAAACCCAATCCTAGATCGCATCTAGAAACTGCTACCCTGCTTCTTAGTCTGGCAAGTCTGGAAATAAAGAAGCAAAAGATTTTTCCACTCCACTTCCTCCCCCCCTCACTCTACCTGGACAAGGATGCTCAACTTGGTCTGGGAAACAATCAAAGCCAAGCAATGGACTTAGGAAGACTTAAAGTGAAATCCCTCAGAAATTCACATCCTGCAGGCCTGACAACTAAATATCACCGAGGATCCTCGACAAGATGTCATTAGCCCAGTCAAAATTTCCTGCAATCCGAACACTTGGTCCCTTCCTCCTCCTGTATTTGTCAAACTAAATTTCGATGGTTCTTCAAAGGGTAATCCAGGGCCGACGGGTTTTGGAGCGGTAGTACGAGACAATGAGGGGAGAATTTTACGCATCGTAGTAGGATATCTGGGATTCAACACAAACAATGTTGCATAACTCTGGAGCCTTCTCAAGGGGATTAATCTAGCAATTAGTCACAACATCTTTCAACTCATAGTGGAAGGGGATTCCTAGGTAATTATTCAACTCATCTCCAAAATCATCCATGGTTCACACCCCTCAGAAATTTCACCAAGTTGGAGATTACTAGGATTGTTGGAAGACTTTAGGTCCCTCCTTCAGCCCCATCTCACACTCATCCCCTCACATGTGAAAAGAGATGCCAACAAAATTGCAGATTGCCTAACCAACGAGGGAGTGGCCTCAAAAGAAGAGCAGATCCAATTGGATGCTCGAATCACCCCACCCCCCAGGCTATTGACCATATGTCTCGATCTAGCCTGAAGAGAGTATCCTCCCTCAGATGGGGTGACACGTAGCCCAGGGGAGGCCATGCATCCCCCATGAAATCCATGCTATAAATATGGTTGGTCGCCACCCCAAACCCCATTCTTAGATGGAGGATGACCATAAACGCACACAGAGAGAGGGAGGACAACTCCCCCGCGCAAGATTAATGGCGCCCTCACTGATTAATTGTAGGGGGATGACAACATGTACGGGGGGAGACTGTGCGGTCTTATCATCCCCTAAGATAATTCTCCATCTCGACCATGGAATTCACCATTTTTCTTCTTCTCTCTTCTTGTTGAATTGGTTCTGGTCCTCTCAGATTTCTCTGGTCTCAATCTCCGATTTCTCTGACCTCGAGGCTCTATCATGCCACGTGAGCAAGGGAAACCTACACGGGGACCCTCCTGGTACTGTCATGCTGCAAGGCAGAGACGCCTACGTGATTTGGAGAGGTCTTTATCGATAGCTTGGACGCAAAAAACCAAGAAGCCAACTACGCCTCCAATGGCCTTCGTGGAGGAGGAATTCCCGGAGGAACCAATTCAGGTTCCACCAGAGTCCCTCCTCTACACAGTCCCGGATGCTCAGGATTTCCCCAACACCATCATTGCAGAAAAGGACACAACGAAAGCCATGGAAGGAGCCACTTGCATCGTCCAAGAGGAAATCCCCACGACGAATTGCCCAGTTGGGCCCCCATTGCTCTACCTAGAAGTGGATTGCGACCAGAGTCCACCCAATCTCTTCAGTCTAGAGCAATTGGACCTCATATTTGAGATGAGGGGCTATATGATGGAGTAGCTCCACCGACACACCCTCATTAGCAGTAGAATCAACATGTCGTTCGATGCCTTCTCAAACACGCCTGTCAAAAAGAGGTGCCCAACCAGCGTGCAATGCTTTGCATTCACACCCAACGACGACGCTCCTCATGGAGGCTCTCTAGATGGAAGGTTCCACTATTCTAATAGCCCTCCTAATGTTTAAAGTTTCTCAGTCCTCTTCACCTCACTTACATGGAAATGGAGTTTTGTTCTTGTCTTCTTGCTCAAGTTTTCTATTTAGTTTGAATTATCAGTTTTTTATTGTATGTCTAGACAGAACTGTCAACACCATCAGCAGCCACTTGCTTTGGTTTCCAACTAAATGGCAGAGAAAGTGGTGGTTGCTATTTTTGGCTGAAAGTATAAACGATAGCCACCTGTTTCAGTTTTCACTAGTTTGGTTGAACATTTCAGTGTTGTATAATGACAATGAATTAATCAGGAAATACAACTTTATATATATATATATATATACGAGACTCAATCGTAGGAGGGTTTTATCTACTGCGCCATTTCATGTACAAGACAACTCCTGAAAGGAATGTATTCACAAAATATGTTTTGAAGAAAACACTTAGTTAGAGCTTGAGCTAAATTTGTTAGGTTGAATCATCTTGAGCTTGATCTCTTTAAATCTCAATTAATTAGATCATTCAACGCAATTAAATCTTTCAACTACATTATTATTGCTATTTACAAACTATTTTAATTGACTTACTTCTCATCTAAGAGTAAACACTTAGCCAGGGGTCGCTTATTGTTGACTTATAGATAAGTCGCATGCATGAAAGAAATCAGATTCGGCTAACCAAACATTTTTCAAAGCAATTTATGCAAGTGATTGAAGTGTGAAACTTGTGGTCCATTAGGCATGTAAACAAGTGCTTATCTGTGTTTCCTCTAGCACAACTGGTCCCCTCCTCGCCCCCCCTACACACACACACATATGCTATGTGTAGGTCCAATCCATGCAATCAAACTAGAAGTCCAAATTGGACAACTATTATTCAAACTTATAACATGGCTTTCCATAACATAGCTGAGAAGGAATTAACATAAATCAATTTTTCCAAAAATACAATGGATAACTCCCTAGTTGTCCATCTAGGCTTTGAATCATGCCTATTTTAAAATTTGTCTATCAAGGTGTTGAGAGTGTGGCTTCATTGCACAAACCGAAACAATGACTTCTTATTGAAAAGAAGAAAGAGTGTGGTTTCTGTAGCCTTCGAGACATCGTCTCTTGTATAATGACTACGCCCATTGAAGCAATGGAGGCTTTGAATAGTTGAGATGTAAGGTTGAAAGAGAACTAGAAATTAGTGTTAACGAGGGGGTAAATGGGCCTTAGGGAGATGTATCTCTGACATTTTCGAACTCTTCTTATCATTACCAATCATGTATATTTTAAAATCTGTCTATGAATGTTAAGATTAAATGATTTCACAATATATTATAAAAATATTTTTTAAATATTAAAAAAAAAAATTAAAAAAAAATATATTAAATATGTATTTTTAAATTTTATTTTTATACACATATACTTTAAATAATAAATCTTATTCACATGTAAACCTAACCAAATACTCGAATAATCTTCCTTTTATTTATAAGTTGTAGGAATATAAGGAATGAAACCCTAGTTATCAAGCCTTCGGGTCTGCAATGGTTACATGGCGGCCAAGGCTTAGGAATGTGATCCCAAGGTTTTCAGTACTATTGAATAATGGATTATGGCATGGGATAGTCAAGATTAGTTGAAGCGATCTTTTCTACCGATGTTTCTTCTTCCTCACAAAGTGTAAAATCCGGAAAGGTTCCTTCTCCCCCTACTGCGTCACCCATTTACAAGTCTCCCCTCCCTCAAAAGGTGCTCACCTCTCCGTTTAATGATGTCCATGGGGTCATAAAAATCTCGATTTCTAAGGAGGCCCCTAATTTGGAGGGGCACCTTATCTCGAACCCTCATCAACACTCTTCCCGCCCTTCTTCCTCCTCGATGAATTTGAGTCAATTTAATGGAATAAAATTAGATTATTTTCTTAGATCTGTAGTTAAATTAGGGCCTAATTTAGAAACAACAAGAGGATTGGCATTGAAAAAAGGACCATGAGGACATGCAGGTAGAAAATATCGAATCTCCCTTGCCCAAATTTAGGCTCCAAAAGAGATACGTAGTGGGAAACAATCAACCATCCTTCGGGCCTTTAGAGCAAGGAAGACCTGGCACTGAATGACTAAATGATTATGCTCTCCTTCAACGCTTGTAAAGTGGGGGGCACTCCCAAAATTGTATCTCTCAAGCATCTTTGCATTGTAGTAAATCCATACATATTCCTAATACAAGAGATGGTGTGTAGTAGTTCCAAGTCAGAGGAGATTTTTAGATTATGGCTTAAAGGATGGTTTTTTTGTTCTTAAGATGTTGATGGATTATTAGGCGGACTCATAACAACATGTAGTCTGAGGTTAAAGGTGATCGATTCTTGAGTATATCCTTCTTGTATTCTTGTTCAAGTTAAGGATAGGGTTCTGAATTCCTCTCTCAAAATTTGTAATGTTTATGGCCCTTACGCAAATAGGATCCCTTATTGGGAGAAACTAAGCGCTTGAGATTTTTTAAATTATGGAGACATAATAATGGAGGGAGATTTAAACTTTCATGTGTCACTCAAGGAAGTATGGGGCCAAAATCCTCATCAAGACCCTCATGAATCCTTTTTCCTACAATGGATGGAAAAGAAAAAATTATTGGACTTGGCCCCTAAGAATCTTTCTCGTACTTGGAGTAATGGAAGGAAAGGGGAGGGACTGGTGGCCAAGCGATTAGAACGATTTCTAATATATGAAGTTTTGATTGAGAACCGATGGGCTATCAATTCAAGGGTGGAAATTGGGGGGATTTATGATCATATGCCCATAGTTCTAGAAGTTTCCAAAGCATGTTCGAAAATGCCAATTCCAATGAAATTCAATCATGAATGGATTAAAGAATAGGATTACTGTAAGATGGTGGTGGAGACATGGTGTCCTTTGACAAATGATGTGGGACAAACTTTTATGAAACAATTTTATGAAAATATAGGAAAAATAAGGAAAGCCACGATTTTGTGGGCCAAAGAATTCAAGAAAAAACAAGTGGCAACAATTGCATAGGTGGAATCAAAACTCAACTATCTCCTTATTGGGCATGGGGCAATAACTTTATCAGAAGTGGAAGAGTCCTCGCTCAAGGAACTTGTGATAAGGAAACAAGAATTGTTAAGGATAGAAGAATCAAATTGGAGGAAAAAAAGTAGAGCAATTTGGATCCAAGAAGGTGACAATAACACTAAATACTTCCACAAATTTGCTATTTTTCATAGAATGACAAACTCTATATGGGAGATCAAGGACGATCAAGGAAAAAAGGTGACTAGCTTCGAAGAGATAGTCAATGCAGGTAAAAAAAAATCTCGTTGAAACCCTGTAGGTTATTAATCTTTTCCCATCCTTTATCTCTAAAGAAATGAATAAATATTTACAGGAAGAGATTTAAGAGAAGGAAATTTTCAAAATCTTCTCATCCTTTCAAAAATGTAAAATCCTCAGGCCTGATGGCCTCATGGTCGAATTTTACCTAGGATTTTATGAGCAGACAAAATGGGATTTGTTGAAAGTGTTAAACAAATCAAAAATATTTGGTAAAGTGTGGGTATCTTATAAATCCAATTTCTTAGCCTTGATCCCCAAAACAAAGCCCCTATTTCCTTCAAATAATTTCATCCCATTTCATGTTGCAACCTAATCTACAAGCTCCAACTGATTGAATCCAATGTTTAGTGGATTCATATCAAAATAGCAGTATGGTTTTCTCTATAACCACCAAATTCATGATGTTGTTTTTGTCACATAAGAATTCCTCCACTCTGTCAAGATAAAAAAAAATCCCTCTTTTATTATGAATCTTGCTTTATCAAAAGCATACGACAAAGTGAGTTGGAACTTCATCGGGATAGCTTTGATAAAGCTAGGAATGAATCTAGAATGGGTTATGGGGTGTATCAAATCTCCTTCCTTTGTTGTCCTAATTAATGGTGTTCCTTCCTCTCTTTTTTTATCCTCCCGTGGGCTACTTCAAGGATTCCCCCTCTCCCCTTCGTTGTTTTTAATCATCGAAGAAGGATTAAGCTTACATATAAAAAAGACATGACATGAAGGACTTCTAAAAGGAATCAACATCTCAAACACATAAATCGTTTCTCATTTACTCTTTGTTGATGATGTGATTCTTTTTGGTGCATGTTTATTTTCATAATTCCAAGCAATGCATAATATTTTAAACCTCTTTTGTATCTCTACATGAATGCAAGTGAATAAGGAAAACTGAAGGTGTTGGTCAATGGAATATGAGAAGAAGTGGCAACCCAATTGAAAGACTATTTTTCCTTTGCTCAACATCCTTTGGATGATGGACTAAAATATCTTGGTTTTGTTTTAAAACCAAATGATTATTTATTCAAGGATTGGCTATGGCTATTCTAAAAAATAAAATAAAAAGAATATCCTTTTGGACTCATCAATGGTTCTCCATGGGCGGAAGACTATTTCTCATAAATGTGGTTATGAGCAGTATTCCCCTGTATTGGGTTGTTAAGAACCAAATATCAATATAGCATAGAAAAACCTCAGAAAAAGTACTCAACGCCTTGAAAAAGAGATAATTTTAGATAATAACCCTCTTCGAGGGGGAAACCTCCTTTTACCCCATTTAAATGTTCAAGTACAAGATGATTCAAAATGAGAATGTCTCCTTGGTATATATAAGAGACTAGGAGGTATAATTACAACTAATGGCCTAAAGCCAACATAAATAAACTAAAATTACTAATATAATATGCCCCAATTAAGGGGTAATGAGCCAATATTAGGGCTTAACATGCCCCTCCCCTTGAGACAAGTGTTGTCCACAACGCTTGAGTAACTTTGGATGCTTCTGTATAAAAGACTCATCTTCCCAAGTGGAATCTTCAACCAGTAGTTTCCTCCATTTAATGAGATACTCTGAAATGGATCTATTCCTTAGCTGGCGAATTCTTCTGTCAGTGATGGCTTCAGGCTCCAATACGATTTTTCCTTCCTCATCAAGTTCTGGCAATATAGTTTGAACTGGGATCTTGTTGCCTATTACCTTCTTTAAGCATGAAACATGGAAAACCGAGTGTACTCGTGAAGATGCAGACAACTCCAATTTGTATGCCATAGTACCAATATTTTGCAAAACCTTATAAGGGCCATAGTACTTTGGTGATAATTTATTATCCTTCTTGGCTTGCTTGAGGGACATTTGTTTGTATGGTTGTAGTCTTAAAAACACCCAATCCCCTACTTCAAAACTTCTTTCACTACGATGTTGATCTGCTTG
>ML788832.1:57838-97156 GCA_009831015.1 Picea engelmannii
AAAGTTCTTATGAATACATCAATCAAGTGCTCATCTGGAATATCAGTTACCTTTATATTCAATATTTGGAAGTTCTCAATGTGCTCAGTAACTAAACCCTTTTGCTTGAGATTTATCAATTGGCTAAAGAAGGTATTGCTCCTTGTATCCTCATAGTGTGCTATCATTTCTTTCGTGAAAATTGTCCAAGTGACGAGTGATTTGTGAGAACAAAGCCATTGGTACCATACAATTTGATTAGGTTCTAAATATAAAGAAGCAATTCATACCTTTTGTGTATGTGGCACATTATGTAGATCAAAGAATTGCTCCATCTGAAGTATCCATGTGATTGGGTCCTTGCCATCAAACTTCCTCATATCGATCTTAGGAACATGGTTGGTCTTCAACCCAAAGTTGGAGTTTCTCCATTCTTGATTCACCTTCCTTGTGTCCTCATCATGAATTTCATGGGATGCATTTTCTCTTTCAGGGGTCTTCTCTGTTACGAAATTTTTCAATACTTCCATGATCTCCTCTTTTAAACCATCCATCTTTGCCTCCAACTTAGCTTCCATCTCTTGTAGTTCATATTTTGTTACTATCTTCTTTTGTAAATAATTTATGTCCCTATGCATTTATTCACCTTCATCAAGAGTCCAAGTAGGATTTTCTGGAGGCTTATTTGGTGTAGAAGTTTCCTTTTGGGTGGCATGTTGGCCAAGTATCACTTTTGAACCTTGATTTTGAGGTGGTTCTGCTAGACAATCTTTCTTATGTTTTATCTCCCAAGTTTCAGCCCTTCTGGGTATGAAACTTTCTTTTATGTAGTTCTCTGATATTTCTTCTCTGCAATGCCATAGGTCTGATCAAAATTGGATGTGCCAAGTGGAATTTATGGTAACTTCCCCGCAACTTGCTTATTTTTGGACTTTTCAGGAGATCTCACTTGTATAGTGTGCCCCACACAAAATAATTGATATAAAATTTTGAAACCCATACCAAAAATACTACAGACTGTCCATGATCCAATGAAACTAGTCCCACTCAATTTGGATACTCTAGGAAGAAGTTATGATTGTTTTACCTGGAACACCTTCTTGAGACTAGTCAGATACCCTACTTACACAAGGTTTATATACAAATTTAAGATGACCTAGAAGATGAACATTTTACCATAGACACCTTACTAATTTCTTTGAATAGCCTCCATAGATCAGGGTCTAAAATGTTACACAAAAATTTATATAGCAAAAATTCCGCAATGACTAAGTTTAGGATGATTCCATAACCCTATCTTGTACAGGCTGTATCTCCTAAAGTATAAGGTCTCAGGAGATGAAATTTGAACCCAACATACCTTGATCCATCTACTAAATATGCTCCAAGCCGTTCCTTCTGAAACGTTTTAGAAAAAAATTTATAGCTGAAATGCCAAGGTGTCTCAGATGTAGCAGTGAAACCCCAAGACCTTGAGCTCTGAAACCATATGTTAAGAACAAAATATCAATATAGCATAGAAAAACCTCAGAAAAAGTACTCAATGCCTTGAAAAAGAGATAATTTCATATAATAAGTCTCTTCGAGGGGGCAACCTCCTTTCACCCCACTTAAATGTTCAAGTACAAGATGATTCAAAATGAAAATGTCTCCTTGGTATATATAGGAGATTAGGAGGTATAATTACAACTAATGGCCTAAAGCCGACATAAATAAAATAACATTAGTAATATAATATGCCCCAATTAAGGGGTAATGAACCAATATTAGGGCTTAACATGGGTATCTATAGCAAAGATCTCAAAGGGAATATTACACAAAATAAGGAAACTATGTTTCCAGTTCTTATTGTCAAGAAATGATGAGAAGAGATCAATCCCAATGGTTAAGTGGTCAAATATGGCCAGGCCCAAGGAGATGGGTGGGTGGAGTATTGAGAATATGGTTTGGTTTTGTCGAGCATTAGCGAAAAAAAAACATGTGGAGGTTTATGCACAATGAAATGTTATGGGGAAGAGTGATAATTTCAAAGTACATTCATGGGATGTCCATCATTGAATGGATTTGGTAGCTAAGGAAGACAACTCAAAGAAACTCGATATGTTGGAAGACACCGGTAGAAGTGTTTCCACTTATTAGAGAACATTTGGTTTGGAACGTAGGAAATGGTAAACAAGTAAGGATCGGGGAAGACCCCTAGGTCGGCTTAGGAGAAGGATACAAATTACTAGATGATTTGGTAAATGCACTTCATGATCAAGGAATATACGCTCTAAATGATGCAACTATTGGGGGATTATATGGAACAAGAAGAAGTGACTGAAAAACATACAACATCTTAGAAATAATAGGAGAAAGCGCAGATCGATGGGGAGACTTCATAGCTTCTCTTAAGTCAAATTTATTTCTTTGTAGGAGGACGAGGAAGACACTTTTTTCTGGACAGACGACGACAAAAGAGGAATTTATTCCACTAAGATGGGATACATAATGCATGGATAAGAATCTTTCATCGACTAGAGGAAATGGTGGTGGAAGTTCATTTGGGCCCAAAAGACCCCTATCAAATAAAAATTTCTCCTTTGGATGGCGATGGATAATAAAATATTAACTTGGGAAAACAACTGGAAAAGAGGGTGGTGATGCCCTAATAGATTTTCGTTGTGCAAATTAAATGTTGAATTGGTTCCTATTTATAGATTGTCCCTATGCCCAACAATTTTGGGTGAAGATAAAAAACGAAGTAAAAGTATAGAGGATGCGACGGGAAGCAAAGCTAGAAATTTGGATAAAAAAGTGGAAGGAGGATGTTGAAGTCCATAGTTACATTTAAATTCCTGTTTTCTTTGTTTATTTTATGTGGTGGGACAAAAAAAATGCAATTTTTCAAAGCAATTTTATTCCATATGAGGTGGTGGCGGGGTTGGAAGTCAAATTGGCTGGGGAATACAAGGTTGAGATGAAACAAAAGAAGGTCAGGAAATAGTCAATTCCACATATTACAGACATAATCTGATGGGGGTTCTTTCATGGGGCAAGCCAGGGCCACCCTCCTTTGTGTGGAGCAGGTGCAATTCTATTTATTTCAAAGTCGCATTACTTCACTATTAGATATGTGCCAATGAGAGGTTCAAACAAAAAAGTAGAGCCTCCAGCTCTTTGGGAATTATTGTTCCATGTTGATATGCTTAAGTTGTGTAAGATATAGGTCGTTGATGACTCATGGGTGGTGGTTGATTGGATAAATGGGAAAGCAAAGTTTCAGGTGAGACGTCTTCGACCCATAATGAGACAAGTTAGATCTTTCATAGACAATCTGGAATGGTTCTCTTGCAAACACATTCTCTGTGAATTAAATCAAGAGGATGATTGTTTGTCAAAGGAGGCTATGGAATTGGATGCTGGCGCATATATTCTTCAGGAGTTCTATGAAAATCAGATCATGGAGGAAATGAATTTTTGGTTACAATCTATTTTTTTTTTCTCTTTTTTGGCTTCTCAATCTTGAGATTTTTAAATGTAAATGGAGTCTGAATGATAAGGAGAGGAAAATTTTGATGGGGGTAGCTGAAAAATGATGGATAAATAATATTTTTTTTGAACTGAGAATTGAATGTGATACAGACAGTCCTAAAGAATGACAATACATATATTTATTTCTGATGAAATATAAAGTTTTTTCATTATTTGAAATTTTTTTTTGACTAACATTAATAAATTTAGAGAACCCTTAAACTAATGCACTTTGATGTTTGCATTTTAACAAAATAATATCTTATTAAAGAAATTATAAATAAAATAAAATATCAAACTTCAAAAAGAAATTTGATAGTGCAAGGTTAAAAATATTATGATCAAACATAATATATGATTGTAGAAAGTGTTTATCAAGAAAGTTGTGCCACTCATCATCGAGCAAGTGACTTGTTACTTTACTCTTTTCACAAGAGTAATATAGACACAAATATTTTATTTCAGTTAGGTTTGAATTCAAATTTGGTTGGAGGGAATTTGTATAAAACAATTTTGATAATTTGTATAATGTGTTTCCTCCTCGAAGGTCATATGTTCAAATCCAGAGGGGGGTAGAGTATGTACATCTCCGTACACTTTAGCAGTCAAATAATTGGGCATAGGGAATCCCTTTTCCCACAAGCAAGGGGGTCTCATACACCAATTTGATGTTTGACTTGGCCGCGACCTTAAAATTAAATTGATGATGACGATTAATGTAGACTAAGACCGAATTGGTCTATCGGACCTTAGGAGGGAAAGTGATTACTTGCGATTCTTTAGAATTTTGTTTTTGTGCTCGAAAAACATTAAGAGAATCTTTTGAAAATGTTGGTAGTGTGACAAATATTTTGAAAATGAGATCTAATGTGGGTATAGGTTGGACACTCTAAGAGAAAGTGTTTTTAATCTTCAACCTTCTTAGTGTCACAAAGGTGACACACTCTTTCATCTCAAGGCGTTTTAGGAATCGACCAATGCCCAGTTTCACTATGGAGCTCGTGAGAATTTGTTCTTATCTTAGAAATGTTTATTTTTTTCTTTACACTTGTCAAAACAGATAGATAATTTTGATCTTCTAGATTAGGGTTGATTACATCATTATAATACCTTAACTTTCTTTTTTCCTCTAAATCTTTATCACACCACATTTTCTCCTTAAATTTTGATTTGATGATATTTTTAATAGTATCTTTATTCTGCAAAATGGTGTCTTCCATGATTCCCCAATAATTTAGCCAAGACTGTGCATCTTTATGCCATCCTCGCTTGAGTCGATGGTGGTTACAAATCGATTTTGAAGCAATTTTAAGAAGCATGTTGTCTTCCATGTTGTTTAACTTGTTAATGTACATTAGGTATCTAGTCATATTCATGCTCTCAATGGGGGAGAGGCTTGTTTCTAAGAGGAGGATGGGATAGGGTGTATTTCCTTTAATTTTGAGATTATAGGTTATACAATTGTTTTGTATTTACTCTATCTTTCTCCAATATTCATGAGAGATACTACACCCTAGAATTCACATCCATAAAGAATAACAAGTGTAACGAGAGTTTCAAAGAGGATTTTCTTCTTATCCCAAATCCAAAGATCAGCTGAATTACAATTGTTTTCAAGCCCATAATAAGCTTTCCATCCCCCAATAATCCTTTTCTCAATGCTATAATTCTAGTTGAGCTTGTGGTGAATATCAATTCCAAGATATTTGTATGAAGTCACTTCCTCCAAGTTGTTGTTGTCATATAAGAAGGTATCATAAGTGATTTTATTGGATTTAATAATCATGACCTTAATCTTATCAGTATTAACAATCATACCCATATTGAAGAAAAAAATACTTGATGATTCTTAGTTGGTTTTCAAGATCATGGGGAATCCTTGCCACAAGAACGATATCATCAACATAAACAAGATTATTGATGACTATAACATTGAGAGTAGGGCCGACACAACCTGCTTTTTCCAAACATTCTTCTTACTTGTCAATGTATATGCCAAAAAGGGTAGGGGACAACAGATAACCTTGTTTGACTCCAATATTGCAGTTAATATCTTTAGACCAGCCCTCAGTGTTTTTAAACTTAGCAATAACGTTCTCATACATACTTATTGCAACAACCCTCAATTCGTGAGGCACTTTTATCTCTTCCAACCTATTCCAAAGGTTTTTCCTAGGAACCATGTTAAGCCCTAAATAGTGTCTCATTACCCCTTAATTGGGGCATATTACATTAGTAATGTTATTTTATTTATGTCGGCTTAAGTCTATTAGTTTTAATTATACCTCCTAGTCTCCTATATATACCAAGGATACATTTTCATTTGGAATCATCTTGTAATTGAACATTTATGTGGGAATAAGGAGGTTTCCACCTCGAAGAGGCTTATTATCAAAATTTCTCTCTTTTTCAAGGTGTTGAGTAGTTATTTTGAGGTTTTTCTATGCTATATTGATATTTGGTTCCTAACATATGGTATCAGAGCTCAAGGTCTTGGGGTTTCGATGCTACATCTGAGACACCTTGGAATTTTCGCTATAACTTGTTTTCTACCATGATTTAGAAGGAACAACTTGGAGGATATTTAGAAGATAGATCAAGGTACGATGGGTTAAAATTTCAACTCCTGAGGCCTTATACTACCAGAGATACAACCTTTCTAAGATAGGGTTCTGGAATCATCCTGAATTGAGTCATTGCATAATTTTCGCTATAAAAAATTTTCTGTAATGTTTCAGACCCTAAAATATAGAGGCTATTCACATAAATTAGTAAGGTATTTGTGGTAACAATTTCAGCTTCTGGGTCATCTTACATTTGTAGATACACCTTGTGGAAGATAGGGTATCTGACTTGTCTTATTGACTAGTCTCAAGTAGGTGTTCCGGGTAAAACAATCAGAAGCATCCAAAGTTACTCAAGAGTTGCAGACAACACTTGTCTCAATGGGATGGGCATGTTAAACCCTAAATAGTGGCTCATTACCCCTTAATTGGGGCATATTACATTAGTTATGTTATTTTATTTATGTTGGCTTTAGTTTTTTAGTTGTAATTATATCTCCTAGTCTCCTATATATACCAAGGAGACATTTTAATTTGGAATCATCTTGTAATTGAACATTTATGTGGGCATAAGGAGGTTTCCCCCTTGAAGAGGCTTATTATCTTAATTTCTCTCTTTTTCAAGGCGTTGAGTACTTATTCTAAGGTTTTTCTATGCTATATTGATATTTGGTTCCTAATAGAAGTCACTTCCTCTAAGTTGTTGTTGTCATATACGAAGGTATCATAAGTGATTTTATTGGATTTAATAATCATGACCTTATTCTTATCAATATTAACAATCATACCCATATTGAAGAAAAAATACTTGAGGATTCTTAGTTGGTTTTCAAGATCATGGGGAATCCTTGCCACAAGAACGATATCATCGACATAGAGAAGAAGATTGATGACTATACCAGTGAGAGTAGGACCGACACAACCTTATTTTTCCAAACATTCTTCTAACTTGTCAATGTATATGCCAAAAAGGGTAGGGGACAAGGGATAACCTTGTTTGACTCCAATATTGCAGTTAATCTCTTTAGACCAGCCCTCAATGTTTTTAAACTTAGCAATAACGTTCTCATACATACTTATTGCAACAACCCTCAACTCGTGAGGCACTTTTATCTCTTCCAACCTATTCCAAAGGTTTTTCCTAGGAACCACGTTAAAAGATTTCTAAAGTCAACAAAACAACAAAAAAGATTGGTTTTAGTATTTCAGAACTCCTATGCAATGATCCTAAAGGTAACAAGATGGTCCACAATTGAATAATATATCATAAACCCTGCTTGGCCTTTATCTCTTTTACTGTGACTTTCTAGCCAATGGATAATCTTCTTTTCCAAAATAATTCTATAAATCTTGGCTAAAATCGGGATAATCATAACGATCCTATAATTAGAGGGAATGTTTCTATGCCCATTTTTAAAAATAGGAACAATGAAGCTTTGCATCCAGGGTTTAGGGAAGCCTTGCTTGACTGCTGAATTGAAGAGCTTGTGTATGTGAGGGATAAGGATAGGCCCTTTGATTTTAAATTTTTTATCTTGGTAGCCTTCAATGTCCTTATCTTTCCCATTTGCAAGCCGCTTAACCCCGAACTTTGTGTCATCTAAAGAAAAAACTACATCCTTTGTAGGGACAATAGGAATGGTGTCCATGGCATTAGGGAACTCATAAATACTTTTAAGGTAGGAAATCCAGTCTCTTAAGGGAATCATATTATTTTCTTTAGTATTGTAGTTTAGAATTTGGCTCCAGAACTTCTTAGGATCCAACTTAGATAGTTGTGAAAGTTGCTCTTGCGTTTTATTGATATAGTACATTTTTTTCCTTCTAATTAGGGATTTGTACTTATTGATCTTATCTAGTTTTAAGGACTCATTAGAAGAAACCCTAATGGATTCCTAGCAATTTTACATTCTTTATCATACCAAGGGTTGGTATTTCTATTATTCTTTTTATAGGACACCTCGAAAGAGAACTTATTAATAGAAGTGAAAAGGGTAGTTGTAAAATTATGATAGAGTTCTTCAATGTTGTCCTTATAAGTTAGGAGATGTAATTTACATTTAAATCCTTTAAGAAAAGGTCAACTTTACTTTTGTCAAAGCTCAATTGTCTTTGATTATCAGAATTCTCTTCAATGGTGCTCTTGTTCATGGAATAATTTAGAGTTAGGGTTAAAGGTTTATGATCAAATTCGGGTTCATGGTCATTTGAAAGGTTAAAATTTGTTATTTGGTTGGAAACGAGGATATCATATATCACATAATCTACAACACTACTACCTAGCCCATGAATACAAGTCATCTGGTTGGAATTTGGCCACTTCATTACTCCATTGCAAACTATTAGGTCTTGAGAGCTGCAAATCTTGACCAACTCAGTACCAAACAAATTCCCAATTAGGTCTTTAGAGCTTCTTTTATAGCTATTAGATAAAACACGATCATCATCTAGCCATAAAGGATTATGGTTGGTGTTAGCGTCAGAAGTCACCCCTGGATTGCAGTAGGAGCAGAGCCCGACGCCCATCAGTTTATGTCACGATTTGTTTAATAGGGTGATCGAATGGAAGTTAACTCAACACAATGTGGTTCTAACACCAAAACTAAGCCAGGCATGCGTAGGCAAGTGAGGTCTTAGATAAAATTCAGACAGTAAGTTGTAGTAAGGGTGAGTAGGGGGAAGACTTGTCTAAGAGAAAAGCAGAGGTCTGTTGTTAACATCAAGTTCCTAACAGACTGTAGGAGGAAGCATTTAAACGTAAGATCTTCTTACATTCAAACGAAGGAAACCAGAGAATACAATAATGCCACAATAAATCCTTTATCACAACATAATTGCCATAATTCGCGCGAATCAGTCGATCACGAACTCTCTTAGTATAAGATGAAAACTAGATGGAGTGAGAAGACTGTCTGTCATTAAACAAGAAATCTTACATACCAATACATAACCAGAGAACTAGATTCAGTGCTAAAACTTTACAATCGGGAGCTTTGCTCAACCATCGATACCTTCAAAAATGCCAAAAACTGAGTACATATACCTAGGTATATTTGCCCAACAGAGGCGCGCTCACCCTCCAAGGCGTAGCGCCTCTTCAATCGATCCTTGGGCGGAAGTCCCTCGTCAGACATCTCCTTAACTTCGCGTGGACTTTGCAGGGGAGGTAGCTGAAACATTAAAGGCCAAAATGGCGTGTGCAGACTTCTCTGTCTAATCGAGGACTTTGACATGGCTTCTCTGGAAAAATTAGTACACATAACCCCTTCGAGCAGACCGCTTGCCGGACCCTCCATACCTCAAACTTAATGAACGAAAGGAGGTTTTAACCACCCGATCACATCTTCATTTACTCCAAGCAAAAACCAGGATCGAGGTCGCATCAGATGGCGCATGGAGATCGCGATGATCCTTTCGACGATTAGACCCGACACCTTTGGTCCCCTTTTGCACAACTCCTTTCTTCCTCAGTGACCATGGGCTGTGACCCCGAGTTTATTCCCAAAGCACTTTTAGCGTTCGCGAATGGAAGGAGTTAACCTTTGCTCATTCACAGTTGCGATGGGCGAAATGCCGAGGTGACTCAATTGGGCGCCACGCGTCCTTGAAATCTGACGGTCCTAAACTCACCCGATGCCGTTGTGGGCCCCAGGTCCTGGACGCTCTCGTTACTTCGTGCATCGGGGATATGATGGAGCTGCTCCTTGTGCTTCGGAACCGTGATGAGAGAAAAGGCGGGGAGCTTAATTGCGCGCTAGGTGTTCGCATCAGATGGACAGCTGAGAATGCCCCTTGATACCGTGGGCCCGACCCTGGGCACTTTCGGCGCTTCGAGGTTCGGGGTTTCGCGATACAGAGCGATACGGAAATTTTACCCTTTGAACTCGTGACTGCCGAAAATCGACGCGGCTAGATCTTGCGCCACACGTCCTTAAGATGAATGGACGAGGGAGCATTTGTTATTTAAAAGGGAGCTGCCCTCAAATACAGGCTCACTTGACGTGACCTGGTGCTAGGACCGAGGGCTCGGCTCCAAGGGTGCTTTTGGCATTTCACCGATCGACGATTTCAACTGCCATGAATGGGAGGCTCCTTGTTTCCCGAAACACCGATCTCCGATACGTCGATTGGAAACCACCTGTCCCAATTGGATTGGACGACCCAGACTTGTCTTGAATTATTGGAGCTATCTCTCGCGTTAAATCCTAGGCAACTTGGCAGCCCCGAAATCCCAACGACCATCGATCAACTTTATAAGTGGATCTCGGTGGCTGTCAACAAAACTTCGCCCATTCGCTCGAATTGTGACTGGAAAAGATGTTCCTCCATGCTGCGTTTGGGCGCTTCCCGGGCAACCTGCAGACCTGGGTACCTTTGTGCCCCGAGACAAAAATTGTTGCTAACATTAGGCTCCATGGGGGATAGAGTCATCCCCGCGATGCTCTAAGGACTCATTTTGCAGTTCCAGTGCCTTGTTGTTGGGCTATGGAGTCATTATTAAGCCAAAAAATAAAAAACGAAAATGAACAAAGAAACAAAAGGACAATATTTACAAACAAAGGAGCCATCTGAGGCTCAAACAAAACATTTCTTAATAAAATGCCCATTTACTGGGCTGTTGAAGACTTCTTCACCCTTCAAATCCTGTAGCTGATATGTGTTATTTGGGAAGGCTTCAAAGATTTTGAAGGGCCCGATCCACAGGGCTTCAAATTTGTCGTGTTTGCCCTTGTCTTGTTTAGGAGCATCCCATTTCAGCACCAGGTCTCCTATCTGAAATTCTTCCTTCTTGGCCTTCTTATCGAAAACCTACTTGATCCTTTGCTAATGGTCCTGAATTTTGTCCACTGCCTGCTCCCTGGCCTGCTGGACCTCTACTAGCTGATGAATCCTTCTGATCGTGTTGTCAGGCTCTTCCTGATGATCCTGGAGGAATATTTCTACAGGAATGGCTAAATGAGCAGGGAAAACATCTTCCGCCCCATAGACTAATTGGAAAGGAGAGACACTGATAGATCTCTTTGTGGTCACTCGGTCGGCCCATAGAGAAAATTTTAATCTGGAATGCCAGGCCTTCTTGTTGTCTTCCAACAATCTTTTAATGATCCTTATCAGGCTTTTGTTGGAGGATTCTGCTAAACCATTGCCCTGTGGATAATATGGGGTGGAGTGAATCAGCTTGATTCTGAACTGCTCGCAGAACTTGGCTAATGGCTCAGACTCGAAAGCGGCTGCGTTATCAGTGAAAACTTTACTTGGGCAGCCGAATCTCGTGATGAGGTCCTCCAGGAATCCAATGATTACCTTTTGGGAAGCACTCCTGGTAGGGATAGCTTCAATCCACTTGGTGAAGAAGTCGGTAGCGGTCAGGATCCATTTGTGCTACCCACTAGAAGCAGGGTGAATTTCTCCAATGAAATCAAGGCCCCATTGCTGGAAAGGTCATGAAACCACCATAGGATTTAACGGCAGAGACTTGAGCTGCTGCTTTCCTGCAAATCTTTGGCATTTTATGTAGGCTATGACCCTTCTGCAGACGTCAGTGAACACGGTAGGCCAGTAGTATCCAGCCCTAAGGATTTTGTGGGCTGTGGCCTTCCAGAAATGGTGCCCTCCACACAGGCCGCTGTGAAATTCAGCCGTGACCCTGTCAGCCTCTTGTGGATTCATGCATTTTAAAAGCACCCCCAGGGGGTCTTTCCAGTATAAAACTTGATCGATCAGGCAGTATCTGACTGCCTTGAGATTCAGAGCTCTTGCTTTGTTTCTTTGCAGGCCGTCTGGAGGCCGCAACTCTTGCAGAAAGTATATGACATCCTTATACCAAAGGCATCGGGCCAACGGGGGCTCCCTTTGAAGGCCGATTTCAGACAGCCGATCTTGTTGAATTCCCGAGCATTCGTTTATGAAACTTACCCCCAGATCTTGGCAATTTGCTTCAGCCAACAACTTGGCTAAACCTTGACCTTTGATCAATTTGGTGGGCCTTATTTCCAGGTCAAATTCTAGAATATTGGCTATCCATTTACTCCTCCTCCCGTCTATGTCAGGCTAAATAAGAATGTCTTTAACAACAGTCGAGGGGACATAGACGATGATTTTTGACTGCAGGACATAGGTCCTAAAAGCTTTGAGAGCTTTTACTAGAGCATAGGCCTGCTTCTCCATAGTGTCGTACTTGACTTCGGCATCTCTCAATGCTCGGCTAAAATAGGCCATGGGTTGCTCTAGCCCAATCTCGTTTGTCTGTAATAAAACAACGGCCACCGTGTCGGGTGAGGCAAAGGAGAAAATAAGGAAATCCTTTGAGTAATCAGGACTAATAAGCACAGGGGATTTAGTCGGGGCCTTCTTTATCTTCTCAAAGGAGTGTCACGATTCATAAGTCCACCTCACTTCATTTCCTTTCCTTAACATGGCTGTTATAGGCTTTACCTCGTCAGCAAAGTTATGCACAAATCTCCTCAGGAAATTTATCTTACCAAGGAAAGATTGGACCTCCTTCTTGGACCTCAGGATTGATAAGGATTGTATCGACTCAACTCTGTTATGATCGATCCTTACTCCTTCCGCTAATACGATGTGGCCTAGCAACTTTCCCTCCTACATGGCGAACAAAGACTTCTTGGGATTTAGTGAAATGCCAAAACTCCTGCATTTCAGAAAAACCTTCCTGAGATGACAATGGTGCTCTTTATCAGATTTCAAAAACACTGTGATGTCATCCAGATAGACGACCACAAATTTATCCTTTTCCCCAACAAAAGCTATGTCCATGGCACGCTGAAATGTTGCCCCTGTATTCATTAATCCAAACGACATCTTGGCGTACATGAATGTGCCCCATGGAGTGGTGAATGCCGTCTTTTCCCTGTCCTCGGGCAGAACAGAGACCTGATTGTAGCCAGAGAAACCATCAATCATGGACATCCTGGAAGCTCCTGTTACCCTCTGCAACATGTGTTCCATCTTTGGTAAGGGGTAGTTATCCTTTCGTGAGCTCCTATTCAGGTTTCTGAAGTCTACATAGAGCCGGATTTCCCCATTCTTTTTCCTTACTGGCACCAGGTTGGCCACCCACTCTGAATATCTCAGCGGTACAATGATCTGAGCTTGAAGCAACTTCTTCACTTCCCTCTCCATGATAGGCAGCAACATCGGATTGATCTATCTCAGCTTCTACCTAAATGGCTTCGCCTCCTCTTTTAATGGGATTTTATGCTCGATGACAGAAATGTCATATGTTTTGAGGTCTTCGTAGGTCCAGGCGAAAACATCAGCAAATTCCCTCATAAGTCCAACGTATTCCGACCTCTTCTCCTTTGTCAGACTTCTCGACGTTTTGACAAACCTGGGCTTACTCTCAGTGCCAATGTTGCACTGAATAGTATCATCATCATCTGCTGAGATCTCCCCTTTTAATGCCACATTATTTCCATCAAAAAGCCTTTCTAGAGGAACTAGTCCTCTTGGAATATGATTGCTGGGTAGCTGCACAATGTTACGCTCTGCAATCTTATTCAGAAAATTACCCCCATCAAGCTTTTCTTTAGAGACAGAGTCTTGGTCGATATGCATCTCTGAAAATTCTTCGACAGTATCCAAGAACTTCTTGATCTCATGATCATCCTCGAATACCTTCCAATGTTTGACGTTGTCAGGTATGGAGGGCCTGTATTTTACTTCCACATTATATCTGAATTTGGGTGAAGGGTACTTTGAAACTTCTTGCTGATGTAGCCAAGGAATCGGCTAATATGTTCTTCTCTCTTGGGATGAAAGAAATGTTGAACGCTGAGAAGAAACTGTCAATTAAGTCCCACACCTCATTTCTGTAACTCCTGAGTCGAGGATGCTTAGCCTGATAAGCGCTTCTGACCTGCTGGACCACCAACTCTGCATCTCAGAACACTGCTACTTCCTGAATTCCCATTTCCCTGGCAGCTCTTAATCCGAGAACAAGGGCTTCATACTCTTACACATTGTTGGTAGCTTCAAATTCTAATTTGTATGACAGAGATATGGTTTCCTGAGCAGGTGACACAAAAACCACCCCAGCTCCAGTGCCTTCCCTGGAAGAGGCTCCATCCAAGAACATTTTCCAGACGGGGGTGATGGAGGGAGGAAATTTATGGGAAATGGTGGAATGCTTTCTGAGTTTGAGAGGAGGCTCGGGGAATGGGTGAGTTGTAGTAAACTGGATCCTAAATCAATGTCCAAGGCAAAGATGGGATGGTTGGTAGGGTTGGCTTCATCGCTGATTATATAGGCCAGTTGGGCTTCTCTGTATAGCCTTCTATGCTCTCCTCCAAACACTGGGATAGTAGCATATGCGAGGTCCATATGCAAGGTTCCCCCCAGTCTTTTTATCCAAGATCTTGATAACAACATACCGAACTTGGGGGGAACATCGGCCACTACAATATCCATGACCACACTTTTCATGGGCAGCTGAAACAAGGTCACGACCAGGTCTTTGATAACTCCTAGACACTGCACCTTTCTGGAGTCAAAGGAATAGAGGTCATGATAGGCTCGGGTGACTTCTAGCCCTAGCTCTTCCATGACAGTTTTGGGCATGAGGTTGTGAGAAGCCCCCGAATCCATCAAGCAGTTGTGCAGTACCTTGTCATGTATGTTCAGGGAAGTGTAGAAAGGAGGGGATGAGTCATTCTTGTCTTCTACCATAGGGCCTAGAATGACTGTAGGTTTTTCATCTTGCAAGTTGATGGAGTCTGTGGGAAGGCATGAGGCTTCAGACTGTAATAGCTCAGAGAAGCGTTTTTTGAATTCTTCATGTTTAATTAGCTTGATCAGGGGCATAGGGATTCTAATCTTTTGAATTTCATGCTCAAAATTAAAAGAAGATGTAAGCTTAGGGATTTCTCTTATTTTGGGGACATGAATCTGAACTATGGGGGAGAGGGGTTGAGCCTTCTTACCTCTGTGATTGTCTGCTACTTCATTAGCAGGTTTCTTTGTTCCAGTGAATTGTTCAGGAGCATCAGGTACTGCTGTCTTTTTCTTGGACCTCAGGTTATACTTGCCTTGGCTGCCACTAGCCTTGTCACCCTTGCTCAATTCATTTAGCTGACTGTCCATGAGAGACTCCTCATAAGATGATTGAGTGAGATGAGGAAAAGGAGGAGTGTCTCTGAAGCAATGGATTTCAGGATCAAGTTCCTCTGCTCCCTCTTGTTCCTCCTCGGCCATGAATTTGTTTTGAAAAGGGGCTTGAATTTTCTTGTCGTCTTTGTCTCTTCCCCTTTCTCTCTGCATAGTTGGGGGAGATATATTGTTTGGCCTCCTGAAACCTCCTTTGTTTTCGGTGCTTTGAGGGCCCCTGTATGCTTGTCTTCCCTCCACCTTCATTTTCTCCATCTCTGCAGACAGAGACTTCACCAGCTTGGTCAATTCGTCCACTTGAGGGTGGGGCACCGACGGGCCAGAGGTCGAGGCTTCGGATCGTTCCTTTCTCTTGTCTGTGTCGGCCTTGTTCCTCAGTCTATTAGCTTTTAACACATTTGATTCCACCTCTATGGTTGCATCTTGCATTTGAGCTAAGGAGGTGGCTCTTCTTTCTCTTAATAAGAGACAGAAATCGGGACCAAACGCACTAGCATAAGAAATTTTGGCTGAGGCTTCTGAGGGATTTATTTCGGCATGAATTTTATTATACATCTTATTAAACCTTTTGGAGAAGTCGGAGACGGAGTCTCCTTCCATTTTCTTCAAAGACCCAAACTCTGTCATGTAATACATGAAATCTTTCCTATCGCCCCACTACCTCAGGAAAGCACTATCCAGGGCTTCGATCCCAGCAATAGATCCGGGGGCCAATCCTCTAAACCATTTTCTCACCTCACCATCCAGGCTCTGGATGAAGACTCTCATCCAGACATCTTCATTTTCGATGTTGAGGTTGTCTGCATAACTGTAGAAAGCAGCCAGGTGCTCTTCCGCAGTTACGTCCCCTTCCCCAGTGAACTTGGGCATAAACTTCAAGTAATCTCCAGCAGGGAGAGGATTCATAGGATGGGGTAGGATTAAGGGAGCATATCTGGCAGTGACTATGGCATCCATTCTATTCAGAGGGGGATTAGCACCAGCCATAGGAATATTAGGTGGAGGAGAGCTTGGAGGAAAAAGAGTTTGCGAAGGGGCTACTGGGAATGAGTCTCGAAGTGGAGTGGGAAACAATAGGGGATTTAAGGAGAAGGCTAATGAGCTCAAGTCAACAGGTGCTCCTCTTTGCACAGGAGTAGGGAAATCTTCTGTAGTCCTGGGTCTACGCCAAGGTGCAGCTTCGGAGGAGAGGGGAGTGACAAGGATTTCTCCCTCCAATCCTAGACTAGGAGGGGAAAACTCAGCAGGAACACTCCCAAAATTCAGGAAACGGGAAACCTCTGAAGGAGGTCGGTAAAGAATCTGAGAAGGAGAAAATGTAGTTCTTACAAAAGGAGATGGAGGATTACCTGGTTCGGCAGTAGAAGCTTCTTCTTCAGGGGCCTTTCCTTTCCTGAGAACCACCTCTGGATCAGTTTCAGGTGTAGCTAGAGGCAGTTGTGGATGAGACCGCGTGTGTCTACCTCTGAAATCCACAATTAACAGGGCAGGTTTGCCACAGTGGAGTCATCACAAATGGAGTCACCAGGTGCACATCAGAAATCTTTAAAGGCTCTGATACCCGATGCACCTTCAGAATCAGAGGCTCAATGTCGTTCAATCCCAGGGAAAATTTTTAACTTCGTCCCCGACAACGACGCCAAAAATGTTAGCGTCAGAAGTCACCCCTAGATTGCAGCAGGAGCAGAGCCCGACGCCCATAAGTTTATGTCACGATTTGTTTAATAGGGTGATAGAATGGAAGTTAACTCAACACAATGTGGTTCTAACACCAAAACTAAGCCAGGCATGCGCAGGCAAGTGAGGTCTTAGATAAACTTCAGACAGTAAGTTGTAGTAAGGGTGAGTAGGGGGAAGACTTGTCTAAGAGAAAAGCAGAGGTCTGTTGTTAACATCGGGTTCCTAACAGACTGTAGGAGGAAGCATTTAAACGTAAGATCTTCTTACATTCAAATGAAAGAAACCAGAGAATACAATAATGCCACAATAAATCCTTTATCACAACATAATTGCCATAATTTGCGCGAATCAGTCGATCACGAACTCTCTTAGTATAAGATGAAAACTAGATGGAGTGAGAAGACTGTCTGTCATTAAACAAGAAATCTTACATACCAATACATAACCAGAGAACTAGAGTCAGTGCTAAAACTTTACAATCGGGAGCTTTGCTCAACCATCGATACCTTCAAAAATGCCAAAAACTGAGTACATATACCTGGGCATATTTTCCCAACAGAGGCGCACTCGCCCTCCAAGGCATAGCGTCTCTTCAATCGATCCTTGGGTGGAATTCCCTCGTCAAATGTCTCCTTAACTTCGCGTGGACTTTGCAGGGGAGGGAGATGAAACATTAAAGGCCAAAATGGTGTGTGAAAACTTCTCTGTCTAATCGAGGACTTTGGCATGGCTTCTCTAGAAAAATCAGTACACATAACCCCTTCGAGCAGACCGCTTTCTAGACCCTCCATACCTCAAACTTAATGAACGAAAGGAGGTTTCAACCACCCGATCACATCTTCATTTACTCCAAGTGAAAACTAGGATCGAGGTCGCATCAGATGGCGCATGGAGATCACGATGATCCTTGCGGCGATCAGACCCGACACCTTTGGTCCCCTTTTGCACAGCTCCTTTCTTCCTCAGTGACCACGGGATGTGACCCTGAGTTTATTCCCAAAGCGCTTTCGGCGTTCGCGAATGGAAGGAGTTAACCTTTGCTCATTCACAGTTGCGATGGGCGAAATGCCGAGGCGGCTCAATTGGGTGCCACGTGTCCTTGAAATCTGACAGTCCTAAACTCACCCGATGTCGCTGTGGGCCCCAGGTCCTGGATGCTCTCGTTACTTCACGCATCAGGGATATGATGGAGCTGCTCTTTGCGCTTCAGAACCGCGATGAGAGAAAAAGGCGGGGAGCTTAATCACGCGCCAGGTGTCCGCTTCAGATGGACAGCTGAGAATGCCCCTTGATACCATGGGCTCGACCCTGGGCACTTTCGACGCTTCGGGGTTTGGGGTTTCGCGATACAGAGCGATACGAAAATTTTACCCTTCGAACTCACGACTGCCGAAAACTGACGTGGCTAGATCTTGCACCACACATCCTTAAGATGAATGGACAAGGGAGCATTCGTTATTTAAAAGGGAGCCTCCCTCAATTACAAGCTCGCTTGATGTGACTTGGTGCTAGGACCGAGGGCTCAGCTCCAAGGGTGCTTTCGGCATTTCGCCGATCGACGATTTCAACTACCATGAATGGGAGGCTCCTTGTTTCCCGAAACACCGATCTCCGATACGCCGACTGGAAGCCACCTGTCCCAATTGGATCGGACGAGCCAGACTTGTCTTGAATTATTGGAGCTATCTCTTGCGTTAAATCCTGGGCAGCTTGGCAGCCCTGAAATCCCGACGACCATCGATCAACTTTATAAGTGGATCTCGGTGGCTGTCAACAAAACTTCACCCATTCGCTCGAATTGTGACTGGAAAAGATTTTCCTCCATGCTGCGCTTGGGCGCTTCTCGGGCAACCTGCAGACCTGGGTACCTTTGTGCCCCGAGACAAAAATTGTTGCTAACAATTGGAATCAGTGCTTAAAAGAGTAGCTTGTTTAGTTGCAGTCCTTGCATTAAAGTCTCCTAGCAGGAGGATATTACCTTCATTTTTCAAATTATAAATATCTTGTTCTAAATTATTATAGGGACAATTACTATCTAGATTGTTTTTCTTATAAAAAGTAGAATTAATAGGTGCAAAATAGAAAATTGCTATATACATATTCTTAGCATTGGTGTCTAAAATTTCTATCCAAATGTATTGATTTAGAGGGTCGATCTTATGAATTTGAATGTGAGGAGAAATGTTCTTTCTAATATAACAAACTATGCCTCCTATCCCTCTACGGTGGGAATTTGTGTTCCATGCCGACCACAAGAAAAGTCCTTCTATGTTAGGGACCTTAGACTCTTCATGCTCCCAAGTTTCAATTAGACAAATAATATCAATATCACTTGGGATCCAACTTATCATAGGAATTTTGCGCCATGGAAAGCCACGAAAATTCCCAAAAAGGACCCCGAGTGTCCCAAATTCCTATTTATTATTATCCTTCTGGTCTCTATCCCTAACAATAGCTTTTTGATTTCTAATTATTGCCCATTTTCCTTCTTTCCTGGCTTCTTTTACCTTTTGAACTTCATTCCTTAATTCAACTTGGTATTCAGGAATGAGGTCTTCATTTATAAATATTCATGACCCTTTTAAGCTTGTAGATTTATTGAGTATGCTATATTTATGGTCATTACAACTTACTTTGACACGAATCAACCTATCTTTGTGATCAATTATTTTTCCTAGCCTCTTTGCTTCTATGAGGTAAGTTGTATCAATTTGTGATTTATTATTTAAATCTTCTTTTACTATTGCTAGTGTATCCTCCTCTTGTTGTTCTTTTATACAAAAAATTATGAGGTTCAAGGCTCTTTTATTACGCTCATGGTCCAATTCAATTAGCTTATTCATTTCCTCTTTGATGGGTTTGATATCCAATTTGTTTTCCATATTACTAAGGGTCAAATTGTTGGTTAGTTTTTCTTCTAGCTCTTTAATCATATCTCTCAAGTTGTGATTTTCTTCAACCTCTCCTTCTTGGGTTGATTGTTTATGTTTTTCCAGTACTTGAATCATATCCTTCATTGTCTGTAATTCACTCTTGACCCCTAAGAATCTATCATGTATTTGAGTTTGAATGGTATCTTTGAAGAGTCTAACTTTTTTATCAAGTATTGCCTTTACCTCTATTTGGAGTTTTATGTCTCTTTCTTCACTCATTTTTTTTAATGATTCTAACTCTATTTGGCTTTTGGCATCTCTCTCTTCTCTCCTTTTTTCTAATGATTCCATATAATCGTAAAGGATCTCTAGGGTGATTTTGGGGGGCCTCCTCATGATAGGATGAGTTTTTGGAATAGGTGGAGTGCTCATAATAAAAAGAAGAGAAAAAAGTAATAATTATTATTTTGGATTGACTTTAAAAATGGAAAACAATTTTCTTAATTGATAATAATGATATTAATTATTATCTCTCAAATCAACTTTTACTTATTAAACTTAAAAAAAATACATTTTATATATATATATATATATATATATATATATATATATATATATATATATATATTTAAATCTCTTTATTTTTCACATGTTAATATATTTTAAATTAAAATTGAGTTAAGTCATAACTAATTTATGAACACACACCCTAGTGCTCAACAGATGAAAGAAACAAGAACTATTATTAAAAAAATATATGTTGAAATCAAAATATATATATATATATATATATATATATATATATATATATATATATATAATGGTAATGTAATGGTTAATACGAATTATCCTTTAATTACATAATGATTAATACAAATTACCCTTTGGTTATTAGAAGTTTTGAAGTTTATGGTTATGGAAAGTTTATATTTATACAAACTTATATTAATTCATATGGTTATCAAAGTTTTGAAGTTTATGCAAAATATTAATTTTGTAATTTATAAAAATTAATTAATGTTGAAAAATTATATAGCTTTAAATCCACTTTTAAAAGTAGTTAATCTCACACAAACACATAAAGTTAACATTAAACTAGGTTAAATGAAATGAGTTATTTGTCCCCTTAAAAATAAAAACATTGTCTCGAAAAAAGTGGTTCTCAATTTTCTTTGCCACCTTAAAAATAAAAACATTATCTTGAAAGAAGGTGGTTCCCAATTTTCTTGAATAAAGGAAGTGCTCTAATATTTTTTTTCTTAAAGGACCATGGAATTGACTAAGATGCCCATTTACAAATCTGATGGACCACATAAGGAAGTGGACAATTGTCTCAACGACTATAGAGGAAGTACGGGGATATATAAAGTTCACACTTAATGACTTTGTCTACATCCCTGTTAGAGCATTCAAACTAGAAGGCCAATTATAAATGTGCACTTCATTGGAAATGTGCTTTGCTTAAAGAAAAATATAACCAGTTGGACTCAAATTGGCCACTTACTTGCATATCAAAAAGTTAATAGTGTTAGGAGATTCCAGTGTAATCATAAAGCATATGATCTCAAACACCACTCTCTTAGAGATACACCTCGCTTCCATTTCGGCAAAGATACAACATAATTGTAACAATTTTGAACTAGTGGAATAGTTTCACATCCTCCCAGAGCACAATATGGTGGTTGACTCAAAAGACAACAAGGCCATAAGGAAAAAATGGGGGATGTTATTCATTAATGATCAAAGGTATGATCAATCAATACCCTAGTTTGTATCTCACATCACTTGATCATGAATCATATTGGAAAATAGTGTCACTCATGACATACACCTTCCATGTAGCAAGGACATAGTGGATACGACTCACCCACCCTTGTAACATGCTCCATTTCATTCCCACTCCTATTGAATGATATGATCCAATCATCAAGCATCATGGTGAGATAATGTCTAAATAACTCTCGACTACGTGTATCACCACCTTCTGGATTTTCTTGGGAGCTCCAAGACATGGATTAGATGAAATCTAGCATTTTGGCTTAGGACCTCAGCTTCAAAATTAGTCATCGAGCATTGTTTGGGTGGCGGTCTTTGTGAGTGTAAGCATAGCATATGATCTTTAGCCTTGCATCATGTTATGCCTGACACAACACCCTCCCTTTTTCTTGTATTTTCTTCTTGAAAATCCCTCTCTCCAAGAAAATGGGACCCCTCCTTTTACTACATAAGATTTTGTTGACTTGAAAAAAACTTGCTCAACTTTGATATTTGATGATCTATCTCTAATCAAGTCACTTTAATTTTTCTAGCTTGGTTGGGTTGATTTCTTGTTTTAAATACCTTGACAAATATTTGAGGTTCATCCTTTTGGTTGTCGGATAAGTTCTCCTTAACGTCTCCGGTGTGTACTGGAGAAGTTTTGGTAAAGTCCACCAATACACCATAGAACTTTCTCTTAAATCCTCCAAAACACTCAATTGATAACTGGCAAATTTAATGTCATATCCTCTTACTCAACCAGAGGAGTTCTTATGAACTCCGTCAGTTGAACTGAAGGAGTTCCTTGAAATTCCTTCAGCGCTTTAAGGAACTGGTGTACTTCGTGTCATCTCTTCTGAAATGCATTGGCACACTTCGTATAAACCTTGGAGAAATGCAAACAGTGTAACCAGAGCACTTCTTGGTAACTCCTCCAGTCCATACCAAAAGTGTTCCCACCATCTCCTCTGATATGACCAAAGTGCTTCCAACCATCACCTCCGATGCACATTTTTTGTCGGTCTACACAAGAGCACTTGGTATGATCATTGTCGATCTTCATAAGATCTCCTCCAGTCTTCACCGGAGGACTTTATGCGATCTCTGTCAGTAGTCATTGAAATACTTTACAAGAACTACTCCGATCTCACTAGAGTACTTCAATTAAATTTCATCGGTGTTTACCTTTGCATACTAGAGCAGTTAATAAGAATTCTTACGACCCATTCTGGTAGTATTAACACGAACTCCATCGATATGAACATAATAATTTACAAGAACTATTTCGGTTTGTACCAACACCCATGCCATGAATTGTTCCAGTACATACTAGAGCATTTCCCATGAACTGCTCTGATCTAAAAATTCGCTCCATTAACCAAGATATCAGTTACTTCACCAATCTTCCTGGACTTTCCCCAAGCTAAGTCATTCTTCTTCAATATCCTCCATAATGCCTCTAACAATCTTATCATCCTCTGATGATGATCTCCTGCCTAACATCGATACAATCGATTCCTCAGGTAACTGACACATGGGTTTACATAGTCATATTTTTTTTTCATGCTTATATCTTATATGTTTACAACTCCTAATATGATCATGCTTATTTTCTTGCTTGGTTTTGATTTTAGGATAATTATAACTATGTGTTTCAGGTGCATAAATGTGTCCATGAAATAAAATAACAAGCAAGGCACCCACCATAGAGGCTTTTGGTAGCAAAAGCAAGCAAGAGGAAGAGCCTGATTCTCCAGGAGCTGTGTATGATGACACAACGAGGCTCCTAGAAAAATGAGAAGACCCACTCAAATGGGGTTAAATATTCCAAATGTTCAAAAGACAAACATTTCTGGTGGAAGATGATGACCAAGACAAGCTCCATATTTTCAAGAATATTCAGAGATTGGGAATACACAGGGTGGAAGCTCATGCTACATGCAGTGTTCCCTTGCACAGATGTAATTGCTTGGATTCTCAAGCATATATACTTGGAAAAAATAAATATACTCAACACGAGGGGATAACACACAACATTGTTCGAGGAAGTTGACATAGCAAAGCACTATCACCTGGAGAAGGGTACCCGAAAGTTAGATGAATAACTCCTCAACAGTTTCAAACTCAAAGTGAAAGACATGCTCAAGATCTGGTACAGGCCAGACAAATATTTCAAGCATAGGTCATCCAACAAGTATCCCACCACGACGCTGAGAATGCCTTATCAATATATGGTGGTGACGCTCTGCACGTTGTACAAAGAGCAATTTCCTCCACATTTGCGTTGTCCTTAATGCCATTAATCTACTACTACACATATGAGGGGTCGACATTTGACTGGGCTGAGATCCTATCAACAAATATGATAGAATCCATCGTAGCCGTGAAGAACACTGAGCCTGGGACTTTTCCAAATTTTCACATGTCATTGTACCTATTGGAAATTATGTGTGTGGTGCATCAATATCCTAAGATGTGTTGGGCATGGAAACCAACAGACCTGGCCATACACATCTACTACAAGGTACTCTAGGAGCACACGTACAGGTCAATATATCACAAGATATTTGATCACTTCTTCGCACCTTTGTATAAATTCATTTTTTGCACGCCAGCCCCATGCATGAAAGACAAAGCACTAGCAATAATCAGAAAGATAAGGGACTAGTATCTGATGGAACATGGGACTTACATCAGGATATACGGGGCCATGAAGGCTCCCCATATTCTACTAAGATTTGTCTTGGATAAAATGGTGCTTCAAAAGGTTTCCTACCAAACAGTAATCCACAAAGTCGGGGAAGCTCTCTATCGAGACAAGATGGCTAGTTGGCCTCTGCTTCCATTATGAATTGGTTCATACTCATTCTCCACCACCAAGGAGGCTCAGAATGAAGTGGATACACTAATATTGTACCACTTCGAGGAATAAAGATTCAATAGGTATGATCCCAAGAAGGTTGTCAAATATTATTGTGGCCAACTCAAATTCCCATGGGAATACACATCATCCGATTGGGAGAAAGAAGAAGTACATTATCGAGCACAAACCTATGACAAGTTCATTTTCAGGCATCGAGGTAGACCTGTGGGAAGGGTCACCGATGAAGGGAGGGCTTGTGAAGAAGATAGAAAGAAGGAAGAAGAATAGGTAGCATCAAAAGAATCTACTACAATAACATCCAAGCACTACAGGTCGACCGAAGAAGAAGAAACAATGACAGATAAGAAGAGGAGAAAGAAGGGAAATTTTTAGAAAAAGAGGGAGAATGCAACAAAAAAGAAGAGGAATATTGATGAAGTTAGAGATAAGGAAAAATCCAATGCAACAACAACTAAAGCAAAGGCAGAAGCAAATCCAGTTGTCGAGAAAAAAACAGAAGTTGAAACTGAACAAAAGGAAATAGTTGAAAGAGCTACAACAAAAGAAACAAAAATGGTGGAAGCGACGCAGAAAGAAGCTAAGGAAGCTACAACTAAGGCAACAGAGAAGGAACAATGGAAGAGAGATGAAGAGGCTCAAAACAACGATACATCACCAATAGACACCGACATATCAAAAATATCAACAAGAGGTCCCAACAATCAAACTCAATCTGATGGGTTGGATTTGGGGCTCCACACCCCATACAAACCTAGCAAAGTGCCTAATTTGAAAACAAATCAAATATGATAAAGTCACAGGTAGGATTGTACAACAACAGATGAGAAAAGTTCCGATCGCAACAGGTGACCCAATATCGATCCTCACTCAGACCCCAGTTACAGAAAATGTTAGTGAGGACCCACTTTCTATAACGTACGATGGCACTGCTTTCACCATGACGACGAAACATAACCTTAAGAACTTGTATCGCTAGAACTAGGAGAAGGATGCCAGGATCAAGGAGTTAGAAGAAAAACTACGACAAGTAAGGATAGATGGGGCCAGCCTAAAAGAGTTCAAGGAAACTGTAGATAAAGTCAGAACATAATTGGAGGAAGCCATTACTGACATGTATGCTCACTTGCACCTTTTTCAACAGATGACATCCACCATATTAGAACAACATAGCCAAGTCCATGCCAAGAACACCTGGTTCACCACAATCTGAGAAGGTCTGGGTGATATTTATAGATGGATCGCCAAGAAACCAAATGCATCGGTCGAGCTGCCTCACCCCTCATACATCAAAATAAATATTGACCACGCTTCGCTTGAATGTTGTCAGCAATCCAGGCAAAGAGTAGACAAAGAGATGACCAACTCACTAGAAATATGTGCACAACTACAAAAAACAACAAAAGTTTTGATATGGAAGTGTCATCTCCCTCCTCTGAAAGAGCTCAGAAAGACTCTCACATTGGAACAAACTCTCGAGAAAATCCAGGAGAGCACAAGTCACATGCGAGAGATAATTGAATTAGCTACAAAGGTGACGATGGATTTGATACAAAAACATCTTATACATCCCACCAAAGTCCACACCATGATTCAAGCATTCATGGCTACCTTAGCAAAATACATGCAGACCCTCAATGACAATACAGTTGCACATGAAGAAACTCTCGAAGAACTATCCTACCGCGGGATCATATCTCTCTACAACCATTTAGGGATTTGGATAGGTTACATCAAGGACAAGAGTCCATGAATAAGATGAAATATCAAATTCAAATTTCACTGACAACTATATGTTGTTTTTTATTTTTCGAAACTACCCTTAGTTTCTTCCCTATTCTCACACATGTCAATAGTTAGTGGAGGGAAGTTGAACGATTTTGTAACTACTTCTTGAGGAATGCAAGAAGACATTTTCAGGAGTTAGTAATAGTTGTATAAATAAAGGAAGATGCCCATTTTTAGGGGCTTTTCAAGCATTGTATATACTCAAGAAACAATTTTAAGAGAAAATACCATGTTAATTAATACTGAGAATCCCTTAAGACCAATTTTGACAGAGAGAAGAACTTATGTACATTGTTGTTTGTTGTTCATTATTTTCAACAGATTTTCCACTGTTTACATGGGTCGTAAGAATATGTTGTTGCCTATAAACTTTTCTTAAGCAATTGTTATTTTTATTACAACTTTGCTTTTCTTTCTTATGTGTATGTCTTGAGAATATGAGTTGTTAATGTATGCGATAATATGATCTAGAATGTTCTGGTTATGTATTCATGTGCATATGTTGTCTAAATTTACTTCTTCATAACAACTATCTGAGTGGAGTTATTTGTACAGTTAGTTTCATTTCAGCTACTCATTTGGTTACGATAGATTGCTCCTAGCTAGGATAGGATATGGTAGAGTAGATTATTTTTTATTTATGAATTTAGATAGTATTCATCTACATATGCATTTGAAAACCATCCAACCACCCCCCACAACCAATAATGGCAGTTAGGCCAGAATCTGGATGGATCTCCTAAACCAAATGGTGCATAGTCTAATTGGGGTAGTGTACCGGAGACTACCCCTTGCTGTTGAAGGGAATTTTTTCCCCATTGACACATCCTCAATCTATATTCCTTTCACATCACTATAGTTGTCCTAGATCTTCAATTCTTGGCTCTGAGAAGATGGATTACCTCGAGCTTCGTGAAACCTACCTTTCTCTTCAACGATATGAGAATTACCTCAGTGAATTACCATCCTCCTTTTGGTCTCATCTTGATACTTCAAACAAGCAGGAATGCAACTCTAATGTCAAGGCTGAAATCATAATGGGAATGTTGTTGCAACAAAAGAAACAGTTGGACGCATTGGAATCCATGGTTCAGAAGTTATGTCGACAACATGGCATAACTACAACAGGTTAGGAGGAAGAATTTCCTTTAGTCTCTTCCTCCACAGTTCAACACTGGACTCAACTGCAATTGGCTCTCGCTTCTCAAATTGGAGAACAATAGAGGAACTCTCACTGACCACCTAGTTTCAAGGAGAACAATGATGGTGGCAACACAACAATGGAAGCAATTCTCCATATTTGAACTCATAACAGATATGCCATGTATAGTTTAGTTCCCGAACTTTGTACTAATTTATTTTTTGTTAGAAATTTTAGTACATTACCTTTTTGGACCATGTAATCAATTTTGTTTGGTTCTTGTAACTGGTTCACCCAAAGGAAATCCAATAGGCTATATGAACCACAACACTCTAGCGGGAAACCCCTTTTGTATCTCTATGTTGTAAGCCTTGGCTTCATCTTTGTTATTTAATATAAATTTCCCATTGTGTATTACACACACACACACACACACATGAAGTTTTTGAATTTTATAATTCTGCATTTACAAGCATGATATTATGAGAGGGTACTTGCAAGTTAAAGTGGAAAACAAGCTTGGTTAGGGAGGTTTTGAATTTATATTTAAAATGTCAATAAATAAAATATTAAGATGGACCTTTTTAATAAATCTTGATGTGTATATTGATTATTGGGATTGATCGGGATTAATCCAATTTGAAATCATAAACCAATCTTTATTTGCAAACAAAGACAAACATTTATGATATGGGAAGGAACAATAATAATGTATTAGAATCAAAACTTAGGGATCGTGTAGCATTGTAGTTAAAATGACAATATACTAGGTTAATTTGGAGTTGTAATGATTGATACCATTGTGGTATTTTTACCTTCTATTACAATAGTTGTCTCTAGCTATTTTATTTCATGTCATAATGGTTATTTAAATATTGTATTTGTATTTTCTCATGTTCATGAATTCAATGAAATGCAAGACATTTTGAGCCATTAGAAATTTCCAAATTGTTTATAAACAAAGTTTAGAATAAAACATGGTCAAATTATATTAATGTGGAGATCAACCCTTATGCCTCTCTAAGAAAATCAATAACAATTAATCATAAAGAACAATAAGGAGAGCTATTTCAAAACTTATTATATGAGAAGAAAATACACGGAGAAATATGCCAATACTTGACATGTTACTACCTCTCTAGTAAAATAAAATGAAATAAAAAGACATTTGCATACAAGCTAGAGTGCCAAAATTAGATTAATGCATTGATCTATATCAACTCCAAATATATTATTCATCCAAAGGTATCCAAAAAAACACAATACAAATTTATTGGTGTTTAAAGATCTAGTATGAAGAATTTTACCTCAAAAAAACAATTTAAAAATATTTTGATGTCCCAAAATACAAAGCCATTGATGAGAAAACAAATTCATAGAAAATAACCTAGAATTATTTTCCCTCTTGTACAACTATGTTTGCTCAAGTTTATCACTCACAAATTATAATATTTTGTTTCCTATATTTTTATGTGGAAATTTAGAACAATAGGACACCCCTTAAGTTTAAACAATCCCTTCTAGACCTAGGTCCTTAATATTTGAAATTTTAACTTATCCTTCTTCCAACCCAAGGTTTTGAAAATAAATTAAAATTTGATATTGATGTTTTCAAAATAATATATCTTATTATGACATTAGATAAGAATCATCTTATGAAGAGAAAACCATAAAATTAGGGATGTTTATGTGTGTGTGTGTGTGTGTGAGAGAGAGAGAGATTGTTAACAACCATTGAGACCAACTTTGGTCTATTGGACCTTAGGAAAAAAGGGTAAGGCATTACTTGGTTTTCTTTAGAATTTTATTTCTATGCTAAAAAATGTTTGGGAGAGGCTTTCTTATATCTCTATAGTTTTGATAAGATTTTTTTTTTTTTTTTGTAAGCTATCAGAACCAGTTTCATATTAACAAAAAATAACTACAAGCATCATGATGTTGGCCTACCACTTGGGAATTTGGAAACCAGATTAGCAACAATAGAACTGTTTTTTTAGGGATTATAGCCTTACTGTTGCAAAAAAAATTCAAACATTGTGTACATGATTACAAAAAGGGAATTTACATCTCTCAAGAGTCTGACATCTAAACAAAAGTTTGTCTATCCTATCATGGCCTATGTAGAAAAAATAAAATATCGACAAATTAAACATTTGGAAATTAAGCAGGTGCATGAGGCACAGTTGCCTCAAGAACTTATTGGTTGTCATCCCTGGGCTCGTTGAGAATTAAACCCACATCCCATTTTTCTAGCAGTGTAATTTTCTAGACCACAACTCTGGTTTGTAATAATTTGAAGGTACTCCAATTGGAGCATGATCTCGTTGTAAGATATGTTTCTCTCTGTCAACATTTTATCAAGCAGGGTCTTCAAGTGCTAGTATAGATAAATTGTGTGATGGTATTTTCTCTCTCTAGAGCAAGAGGTGTCAGTATCCAGGATCCATGGCATGAATTCTTCATCGATGTCCTTGTCAGGGGTCAATGTTCTATCCAGTCGAACGTCTGCTTCATCATGATGATTGTGATGATGATGATTCTTAACATCCATTGAGACCAACTTTGGTATATTGGACCTTAAGAAAAAAGTGGTAAGGCATTACTTGAATTGCTTTATAATTTTATTTTTATTTTGAAAAATATTTGGGAGAAGCTTTCTTAAATCTCTATAGTTTTGATTAGTTTTTTGTTTTGTAAGCTATCATAACTAGTTTCATATCAACAAAAAGGAAATACAACCATCATGACGTTGGCCTACCGCTCGGGAAAGAAGGGTAATTTTAAGGATGAAAATTTATCTCAGTATGTAGAAACCTTGGAGAATCTTACTAATCCTTAATATGCAAACTATAAAATGTTTGGCAATATTTTTGTGAAAATATTCAAATTTCTAAGGATTTTATATATTTTGTATAAAATTTGGGCTATTTTTAAGGTAAAATAGTTTTATTCTATAGAATTTGGGCGAATCACTTTTAGAAAAAATGGAAATTGACAAATCAATTTTTTGGCAAAAGCATGGAAAATTAGCCCATGGGAAATATATAGCCCCTAAAATTTTCCCTGTTGGGAAACCAGATTAGTAGCAATATAATTGTTTTTTAGGGATTATCACCTTACTATTTCCAAAAAATAACCAAACAATGTGTACATGATTACAAAAAGGGAATTTCCATCTCTCAAGAGTCTGACATCTAAACATAAGTTTGTTTAGCCTATCATGGCCTATGTAGAAAAAATAAAATACTGAGAAATTAAACATTCAAAAATTAAGCAGGTGCAAGAGGCATAGTTGCCTAAAGAACATATTGATTGTCGTCCCTGCGATCGTTGAGATCTAAACCCACAACATGTTTTGCTAGCAATGTAATTTTCTAGTCCACAACTCTGGTTTGCAATTGGAGGTACTCCAATTGAAGCAAGATCTCATTATAAACTATGTTTCTCTCTCTCAGCATTTTCCTAAGCAGGGTCTTCAAGTGTCAGTATAGATCAATTGTGTGATTGTATTTTGTCTCTCTATAATGAGAGGTGCTAGTATATGGGATCCATGGCATGAATTATTCATCGATGTCCTTGTTAGGGGTCAACATTTTATCCAGTCGAATTTCTGCTTCAACCAACTCCATCTATGCTCTTATCTCAGGAGGAGTATGAGCATGGAAGGCCTCAACTGCTTCCATATCTTCTTGTTGAGGCTGAAGAATTGAAATCCTTTATCCATGATGATGACCACATCTTCCTAGAACCCCCTGAGCCATGAGACTTAGCTAGTAGTAAGAAAAAATAGTTTCCACCATAATTAGCACTTTCCCAAAGCTCATTGGTGAGGCCCGACCACCAAGAAAGCAGAGAGTGGGTCGAGGAGATCTCCAGAGGGGTTGCAGAGTGCCACCTATGAATGTCGCATCCCCTTTTGAAGTATTTGTACCTTGAGGCATGGTGGTTAATGCCTACATGTGCCACCTTCAATGCTCTAAATTCTCTCATGATTTTCCTTATGTTGAACATCCAAGCATCATAAATATCATAATGTTCCAATCCTTTTGTTTGAATGTTGTCGAGGGTATGATCAGTTGAATGGAGGATTACATGAATGGCTTTAAGCCCATCCCCATACCCAACTTTGTGCGTCTCCCACATGGCCATTACTACTCTTCTGTCTTGATCGAAGGTGAGGTGAATGTGCTCGAGCCAAGTGTCCATCCAATGTATTATGCCCCTTTTTTTCATAATTGTGTTATCGTCTCGAGAAAAGGAGGTATGAATGTGCATGATCCAAACCTTCATCGAGTATCTAGTCCGCATGCGGGAGATGATCTTAATGCTTTCCATGTATCCCCTTGGTTTCCCATGAAGTGCGATACCAAGTGTCATTCATATTCATTGCAGGGAATGACCCCCTATCACCCCATTTGGGGACTATAGTTTTGACTAATTAAAAGGTTAGGAATGTCAGATTTATTACAAATTCTTTGAAATTGAAATTTAATGTGGGTGTATGCAAAACATTTTGAGAGAAAGTGTTTTTTCATTCTCTACCTTCTCAGTATCCCAAAGATGACATATTCTTTCATCCCACAACATTTTAGGAATTTTCTAACTTCCCATTTCACTATGGAGCTTGTGAGAGTTTGCTCGTATCTTAACAATGTTGATTTTCTTCTTTACGCTAGTTAAAATAGAAATATGCTTTTGATATTCTATATTAGGTTTAATGACCTCTTTATAGTATCTAAATTTTCTCGTATCTTTTATTTCTTTGCCACACCACAATTTCTCATTAAATTTAGATGGAATAGTATTTTTTATGGTATTAATATTTTGTTGAGTCACCTTCTCTTCTATTCTTTGATGATTTAGCCAATGCTTGGCATCTTTATGCCAACCCCTCTTGAGCCATAGGTGAATTTGACTAAATTTTGAAGCAATATTATGAATCCTATTTTCTTTCATGTTAGTTTTCTTGTGCTTGTACATTAGGCACCTAGTCATAGTCATACTCTCAATGGGGGGAAGACCCACTTTTATGAGGATGATAAGATAGGGCATATTGCATTTAATTTTAAGATTATGAACTATAAAATTCTTTTTAATTTTTCTCCATCTTTCTCCATGATTCTATAGAGATGCTACAGTCCCAAACTTGACATCCATATAATATAACAAGGATGATTAGAGTGTATATATAAATGTAGGGATGAAAGATAAGCCAAACTTTATACAACATTAGGGGTAATTCTTCATAATAAATTTAAATTCTTTGAAGACAAGATTTAGAAACAGATTGACATTAAAATAATAGGGTTAGAGAATAAATTGCTGACTCATGGAAATTAAATTACAAGAAATGGAAAAAACAAATCTTCTAAGAAAAGAAACAACTATCCCAAGAGGAAGTTGATAATCTAGAAAATTTTAAAATGAAGATCATGATTAAAGAGCTAGAGAAAAGTTAAATAACAATTTGTCCCTAAATAGCTTGGAAGGTAAATTGGATATCAAACCCATAAAAGATGAATTGAATAAGATTATAGAGTTAGATCATGAGTGTAACAAAATAGCCTTGAACCTCATAATTTTTGGTTCGAAAATGAGAAAGAAGAGGACACGATAGCTCTAGTCAAGGAAGAAGTACAAAATAAATTATAAATTGAAACAAACCGAATTAAGGAAGAAAGGAAAATGGGTAATAATTAGAAATAGAAAATATATTATTAGGGATAGAGATTAAAAAGATAACAATAAATGGGGATTTGGGACACTTGAGATCCTCTCTTGGAACTGTTGTGGATTTTCATGGAGCAAAGGCCATGTTAAGTTGGATCCAGAGTAAAATTGATATTCTATTGCTTGTTAAAACTTGGGAGAATGAAGAATACAAGGTCCATAATATAGAAGGATTTGTCTCATGGTCAATATGTGACAAGATATCCTATTGCAGAGGGATTGGAGGAATGGCTTGTACATAAAGAAAAATATTTTTCTTATACTAGGCTTCACAAGAAATACTCTTTCAATCAGTACATGTGGATGGAGATTTCATATATTAATGCTAATAATATTTATATAGAAATTTTTTATTTTGCTATTAATTCTACCTCTTATAAGAAAAACAATCTACATAAAAATTGTCCTTACGATGGTTTAGAGAAAGATATTTACAGTGCGAAAAATGAAGGAAATATCCTATTTCTATGAGACTTCAATGTTAAAACAGAAACTAACCAAGCTAATATATTAATAAATGGTTCCAATCCTAATCATCTATGGCTATGTTGACGCGAGAAAAACTCCCCATGCCAACATGAGGGAGGATTGCCTAATGGCAGGTCCCAATTAGACCTTCTCTCATTTGGTATGACAATATCCACCGGGATGAGGGCCCAATTGTCACTAACTAAATGGATTTATATCCGAAGAGAAACTTTCTCATTTAATCTATTCTAAATACAAAATGAAATCCTAATATACTATGTAAATGCAGTCCTATTTTAACTTCTAACTACTCCTAATCTAAGAATAAAAAAAAATCATTTGCAGACATATAGTTCTACTAATGGAATCAGAAAGAATTCACATTTCTCAATAATATACCATCCTAGCATATCTATCTACATATAGATGACATTAAATATGTCTGTGTAATCGATTTCATAATCCATTCGTAATTATTTCCTACAGAACCAATTGACAAAATTGACAAATTCTAACATCTTCATAAAACAATCATTCAACAATTGTACACAATTGCATGAATAGACCATGAATTAGCTTCTCCCTATTCAATATTTAGAAAAAGTTCCTCGGAGAGAGGTACAAGAAAAATCCAAGAAGCTTTCAAATCTGTCCTCAAGCTTGATAAAAAATATACAAGACCTAATTCTAGATTCTCCATCCCCCCTTTCACCACTAAGGGAGAAATTGAATTTATAACATTTCTTAGTCACTTCTCCTCTTCTATCCTCCTCACTTCATCTCTATAACTTGTAGTTACATTCATTCTTATTATTCTACTCTTCATTTTCCCCACGTCTATGTCTTTTTTTGGACTCTTCACCTCCTCCCTTTCCAATCAAAGCATGAATATAGTCAAACAACAATAATTAAAATATATAAATTCTGTTATATTTGAGGAAAAGATGAGAATAAGAGAAATTTATAATGTAAATTAAGTATAAAAACCTATTTCATATTATTCCTCAAGTCTCTATCTTTCCAATGAGCTCTTGTTTTCCTGATTTGGTCATCGAAAACTCGATTTATGGGTTGTGGAAAAATTCATGGCCAATATGAAAGAAAAATCGTGCCTTCTCTTTTCTCAAAATTCTTGGGAATTTCTGTTGTCAATCTAGAAAAAATATTCTTCTAACATTTTATTCACTCCCATAGCTTTCAAACGAGCCATCGCATGCCCAATTTGGCCTCCTGAAACTCAAGATATGGCTCTCAGAAGTGAGCACTCAATAACTATTGATATTATCTTAGGGTAAATATTGACCATTGATCTTATAAGCTTAATGTTTTATCCCACATGCAATGTGAAAAATGATCACAAGGGATTTATAATGTTTTTCCCTCCCAAGGTTATTTGTGTGTGGAGTTAGGAGAGGTATGGAATGTTGAATCCGTGTTAATGTTTTGATTTGATAGCGTTGTAGGAAAATGTCTTCCATAAAAATATCCAAAGGTATTCGAGAAGGTAAAAATTTGATAGGGATGTGGGAAAATGTTTTCGGTAAAAAAATACGAAGGTAATTCGGGAAGGTGAAAATTCGATAGGGTTATGGGAAAATGTTTTCGGTAAAAATGTGTCCAAAGGGTTTTAGGAAGGTAATTTCCGAAAGGATTTCGAGAAGTAAATGTCTGAAATGAAAATGTTGATGGGGAATATCAAAATGTAAAATCCAAAATATTTAATGGTAATTCCCAAAATGAAAATATCGAAATGGTGAAGCCGATTGGTAGTTCCTGAAATGAAAATCCAAAAATGGTGAAGCTGAAATGTTATTTCCCGAAATGTGAAAGCATGAATGGTGATTTCCCAAAATGGATTATCCAAATTGGAAATGGATTCTCCAAAATGGAAAACCCAAAGAGAGGAATAAAATAATAAAATAATAAGTCTGATATCAAATGTCTGATGGAGGGAGTTCAATAGGCTTGTGGGTTTTGGATTTCGGAAAAACAAAACTGTGAGCATGATTGAATAACATCCCGACGAGGGAAGTCTGAATAAGAGAGTCTAATAGGATTGTGGAAGAGTGTCTGAAATCAATGTGAAAATTAACATTGATAATAAAAATTAAAATAAAATAATCAATATGCATTCGGGCTTTGGGACATTAGAAAGGCATGAATAGTAATAAACCTGATGGAAAATATTTGATTCTAAATATCCGATGGTAAATTCCTGATGAGGAAAGTTCTCGATGGAATAAAATAAAAATAAAATGTACATGGGAAGCATGAAATTTAAAATCATGACGGGCTTTGGGATGAAGTACAACTAAAATAATGAAAATAAAATGCAAAGATACAATAAAAATATCCCAAAATAAAAATGAAAAAATACATGCGAATCTATGTTAAAAATAAAATAAATAAATAAATGTACAAGCCCATATATACAAAATCAAGTCCGGATGGGTAAGGAGAACTAAGGATGAGTTCTAAATCTGAATCAAGGTTCCAAATATGGATCAAGGTTCCACCCATAGATCAATGTTCCAACAATGGATCGAGGTTCCACACCCAAAAATCTGGGAATTTTTTTAAAAAGGAATATTATGAGAATTTTGGATGTCTGGATTAAAATTGATGTGACAATTAAATTAAATCTTGAATTCAGATATTAGAATTCAATGATGGCGAGGTCAAATGAGACAGAGTTCTAGATAAATAAAGCAATTCCAATTGCAAATGAAAATCGAGGTTTAAGGTAAAACAAGTGGCATGCGACGAATATGTAATCTGACGTCAAGGTTCCATCAACATAGGTCATGATTCTACATTCGACATTTGGGTTGGAAAGGAAAAAAATTGTATGATTTAAACTTTGGATGCCCGAATTCAGAATGCTAGGGTCAACAATGCTTAAAAACTGGATGAGTCTAGGTCAAGATGAATAAAATTAAGGATTCCCCATATGCATTTCAAAGTTTAAGTAGGATAGATAAATAAATTTGGGGTTTCCTAAGGCAAAATTGAGGTTTCCAGGGTTGGGCAAAGAGTTCTAAGGATGCTATAATGTGCACACAACTTGTTGTTTCTCTCTCATGTTTTATTTCTCTTTTTCCTCCTGGGTCGTTGCATACTCTACTCTTGGAAACAATTAAACCTAACATTAGCATTAACTCTAGATATTCAAGGGAAACAAATTTCCAAGAGTAGAGTCAAATAAATAGATGCATAGGCATAAAAAGTTTAAGTCAAGTATGCATAGGCATAAAAAGTTTAAAGCAAGTATGGCTCTGTTATCCAAAACAACCATTTCTTTCTTAATGATATGATGATATTGAAAATCAAGGCATGAGAAATGGAAGTGGTTCAATTATCAAACATTTAAATGTAGACCATTTCCATGTAGGACTGATATTAGAAAATGCACTATAATATACTCTAGAATTCATTGCCCCAAGATCTTAAGCAATGTTATGAACATAGAGTAATTAGGATTCAACATAGTTCACAGTTTGTTCTTCTGAGTCACAAGTTTGCATTATCATTATTAAACATTATGAGCATTAAGTAGAAGGAAAGTAACAGAAAATATGGAGAGAAGAAACCACCCTGCTTAGTCACACCTATCCTACACAAGCATAAGTGTGAATACCACGAATGGATCAAGAAAGCAAGAGGATACAACGTGGCTATATGCTCTTTAAGTTCAATTGTTCATTTCTCAATGATGTAGTGAGATGACATTATAATCCAATGCATAATAAATCAACAATTCTTGAAAAGTAAATTATTTTCAAGGTGAAAGATAGAGCACAAAAAATTTCAATAAATTAGGATCAACAATCAATTAATAAAATAACATTTAACCCATTGAGAGGACAACTTGCCAAATTTCCTATAAAATGAGAAATGAACAGAAGGAATAAATTGAAATGAAATCATAAGCATGTACAAGAAGATGATTAGATCGTAGTGGGAAATCCACATAAGATCAAGCTTTAATCTACCTACACCACCTACTCATGGCATTAGTAATCATTAAAAGAATTAAACCAAAAATAATGACTGAATTATCGAACCTTAAATTCAAAGGATCAATTAATATCATAAATAATCCTAAGAGCCTCAATGGAACACTACCCAGGCTTGCTAGACAAGCATAAATGATGCATTATTGAGTTCATCCTAGGCTTCTCAGACTTGACCTTAGGATGCCTTAATATTGTGATCACATTGTAGGACCAACCTTCATTTGCCTTTCCTTAGCCATACCATGTATCGATACCTTCTTGTTTTGACTCAACTGTGACAACCCTTCGATTTGCTTTGAGATAATTTGTGCCTTCATGAATTCAATAACACCACTTCAACCAAGGTACAAGATAAAGCATGAAATAATCATATAAAAATAGAATTTAAAGATTAATCAAACATTAACTCAGAAGAGTCAATAAACATGATAAATGGGTTAAAGTGTTTCAAAAGACTATTTACAACGAGCATTATAAATCAAATATCTACTGAATAACAACACAAAAGGTACAATCACCAAAGAAACATTGATCCATGAAAACCCCCTCAATGATAAGAAATAATTAAATATCCAAACCCCTTAGGTAGTCAAAGAATATTCAATGGGCTCATAGTAGTAATAGATTAGGCATTGGAGCCAACAATTTTGGTAGGAGGGACCTTTCATTTTTCTTATAAAAGAAAAATAAAAGGGGGGATGTTGTGGCCACAAAAGGATAGACGAGGACTCTATTTTAGCTAGTAGATACAAAAGAAACTCCAAAAACTTGGTTGAGAAATTTTTCAGGTCCAAGTTGATCAAGCTCTATAGTTCTTAAGATCTAATAATTTGGAATGGTCTAATGAAGTGATTGTCATACAAGTGAATGACTTGTATTCATGGGCTTGGTAGCAATTTCATAGATTATGTGATATCTAATATCCCCATATACAACCAAATAACAAACTTTGACATCTTAAACAACCATGATCCTAACTAAGATCATAAATCCTTAACACTAAATCTAAACTTTGTCATGAACAATATCCCCATAAAAAAGAATTTTGATAACCAAAAGCACTTGATCATCAACAAAAATAAAACTCATATTTTTCTAAAGGATTTAAATAATGAATTAAATCTCCTATAAATTAAGGAAATACATATATGTGTGTGTGTGTGTGTGTGTATTTAAAAGAAAAAAATCATAACTTTTATTAAAAGAAATAAAAATTATATTTTGAATAATGCATACATAGAGCATGCACTTAGGTTTGAGATAAATTTCATCCCCAAGAGGAAGAAAGACACAAAAAAAATGCCCCTAAAAAATCGGGCTCATTACATATGAGTCTACATAGAAAATAACCACCAATATCAACCAATACAAATGGCAAGAAGCAGATCAAAAGAGAACCTGGATGGACTAAGCCAGAGCGGAGAGTAACCCCCTCAAAATACGGGTCCAAAGGGACAAAAAGAGAACCTGCAACCACTGAGTGGAAGCCAGAATTCGCATGCCCTAGACGGACCTCAAAGTGTTGACCCAACAACCAAAAATCAACACTACACACCCATAAAAGTAGTACCTCAAAGCTATGGAGAAAAGCCCGCCAAAAAGAAATAAGGAAAAACACAGGACTCAAGTCTGTTATAAAAACAGGACCGCGGAGCAATAAAATAAAACAAATGCGGAAACAAAACACAGAAGATACACAATACAAGAGAGACACAGATTTACGTGGTTCACCCAGTGTGGGCTACGTTCACCAGAGAAATTGCCAGGTCCTTTCTTTATTATTATCTATCAAAATGAAGGG
>ML788832.1:101456-121246 GCA_009831015.1 Picea engelmannii
CCCAGTGTGGGCTACGTCCACCAGAGAAATTGCCAGGTCCTTCCTTTATTATTATCCATCATATGAAGGGATACAACCTACAACAAACCCGCTGTAACTTCCTCTTCTTTCTCTCATAGTCTCCTATCTCAGAATACAATATTCGCCATCAATCATAGCCACAATACATTTCCCTCATAAAAGAGGGTTGCCTTCTAGGGAAAAAAACCCTAACATAATCTCTATCATTAGATCTGCGACTTTATAATGAACGGTCCATATTTACAATGAAATTACAATATACATTTACAAGGCAATTTTTCCTCTAGGGGCCAGCTTGCCCCCAGACCCCCCCAGCCTGGGGGATAGCCCCCACAGACCCTGCAGAGGGGGTACCCCCCCTCTGCACTCCCCCGCGTGGAAGAGTGTACATACTTCTGGGGTGTAAATACTTCATGGGGCATAAACATGGTTGAAAGTAAAAGACCTCTAAATCAGGAAGATAATCAGGCTCCACAACCAACAAAGTATGCGGCTAGGGTTTCCCCTAGCCGCAACCTTGTCAACATAAACATATTTTAACATAGTGCCCAGAACTAACCTTTGGAATAGATTAGAAGAGATAAAGTTTCCTTTTGAGTTGAAAACTATTGTACCAAGGTTATACAAGAATTTTATTAGCAAGTTTATGAACACTGATTTTTGGTTGGAAGAAATCAATTGTAATACAAGAGTTAAGCAAGGTTTCCCCTACCTTTTTTGTCATATACATCGACAAGTTAGAGGGTTATTTGGAAGAAGTAGGAAGTTTCACCATGTCTCTAGCTAGAATAGCCATCATCCTTCTTTGTTATGTTGATGATATTTTTATTATGGAAAGGATTCCCTATGATCTAGACAAGATTCTCTAGTATAGGTATGACTGTTAACACTGACAAAACAAAGGTTATGGAAATCAAATCCAAAAATATCACTTATGTTAATTTCACATATGACAATAACAGACCAGAGGAGGTGACTTCATACAAATATCTTGGAATCAATATTCATTGCAAGATTAACTGGAACTATAGCATTGAGAAAAGGATAAATGGAGCGTGTAAATATTATTATGGACTTGAAAACATTTGTAAACCAATGGATATTTGGCTTTGGGACAAGAATAAACTATTTTTTGAGATTCTATGGTGGTGAAGTTTAGCTTTGAAACAACTCTAGAGAATCCTAGATAAATATAGAGTAAATCCAAAATCATTTTATGACTTAAAATGTTAAAAATAAAGGAAATGCACCCTATCCTATCCTCCTCGTAGAAGCGGGTATTTCCCCCATTAAGAGCATGGCTATGACTAGGTACTTAACATACAAGAACAATATAAACAACATGAAAGACAAGAGGCTTCCTAAGGTTGCTTCAAACTCTAGCCAAAATCACATGCATCTCAAGTGTGGTTGGCATAAAGATTCCAATTCATGGATGAATCATTGGGGTATCAAGGAAGAGGTCACTCTATGGAATAATGATAATATTTAAAATATTATTACATCTAAATTTAAGGAGAAGTTGTGTTGTGTTAAAGAGTTAGAGGATAAGAAACTATTGAGATACTATAAGGATGTGATCAACCCAAATCTAGAATATCAAAAACATATGTATGTTTTAACTAGCATAAAGAATAAAATCAACATTGCTAAAATAAGAACAAACCCTCATTAACTCAATAGTGAAACATGGCACTGGACAATTCCTAGAACATTGTGGGTCGAAATAATTTCTCAAGTTTGTGACACTAAGAGGGTTGAAGATGAAAATGATTTTCTCTTAGAATGTCCTAAGTACACCCACACTAGACCTCAATTTCAAACTATTTGTTACAATACCAACCTTCACAACCTTTTAAATTATCAAAATTATGGTTATTTAGAAATGCTTCTCTTAAATATTTTCTAGCACATAAGTAAAATTCTAAATCAAACCAAGTAATTCCTTACCTTTTTTCAAGGTCCAATAGACCAATTGTGGTCTCAATGGATGTTAATAACCATCTTCATCATCAAATAAGAATTTATTTTTCCCCACAACTAGAAGTCAACTAATTTACAATTGTTTTCAGGACCAAAAAATTATTTACACCCTCCATTAATCATTTTCTCAATTCTATAGTTACAATTAAGATTGTGATGAAGGTCGACTCAGAGATATTTGTATGAAGTAAATTATTCTAAGTTTTTATTTTCATACAAAAAATTAGCATAAGTGGTCTTTTTGGATTTGATAATAATAACCTTTGTTTTGTTAGTATTTACTATCCTACCCATGCTAGAATAGAAATGTTTGATCATTTTTAGTTGCTTGTTGAGATCATAGGGACATCTCATCATAAGAACAATATCATCAACATAAATAAGAAGGACAATGATTATTCTAGCTAAAGCAATGACAACACAACATGCCTCTAACTTTCCATAAAAGAATAGGGGACAAGGTACATCCTTACTCAACTCCTATATTACAATTAATCTCTTCCAACCAACCCTCAATGTTCTTGAACTTAACAATAGCATTCTCATACAACCTTATTGTAGTAGCCCTCAAATCAAATGGAACATTTAACTCTTTTAATCTATTCCAAAGGTTAATTCTAGGCACTAGGTCAAATGATTTACTCAAGTGAATGAAGAAACAAAGAATGGCAGAGAATGTTAATTTTATTATTGTGACATTCCTTTGTTATAATCCTCAACTTAACTAGGTGGTCTAGAGTGGAATGGTAGCTTCTCAAACTAGCTTGGCATTTAGCCTTCTTTTCCCAACTTTCTAACCACATGCTAATCTTATTTTCCAAATTAATTCCATATAACTTGGTTAGAAGAGGGCTTATCATAATTGTTCTATAATTAGATGGGTTGGTTTTATCCAAAAATTTTCAAATATGAAAAATAAGGCTTTGAGTCCATATTTTAGGAAACCTTGCTTCATTTCTAGATTGAGGAGTTTGTAAATGTGAGGGATGATGATAGGTCCTCCAATTTTTAGGATTTCATATTGATATCCTTCAATGTCTTTATATTTCTCTTTTGTGACTCATTTAACCCCTAACTCTATGTCTTCCAAAGTAAAAACCTCTTCCTTTGTCTAAGATTTTATTATTATCAATGCCTAGCATCTCCATCCATATGTATTGATTGAAATGGTATTTCTTGTGAAGCCTAATATAAGGAAAAATTTCTTCCTTGCATAACATGATATGCCTCATATGCCTCTTCAAGAGGATTTCTTGTTCTATATTGATCATAAGACAAATCCTTCTACATTAGGGACTTTGGATTCTTCATGTTCCCAAGTTTCAACAAGTAATATGATATTGATTTCACTTGGGATCCAACTTAACTTGGGACCTTTGCTCCATGAAAAGACATTATAGTTCCAAGAGAGGATCCCAAGTGTTTCAAATTGCTATTTATTATTATCTTTTTGGTCTTTATCTCTAAAATTATTTTTATATTTCTAATTATAGCCCATTTTCCTTCCTTCCTAGCTTGTTTTACCTTTTGAACTTCCTTAATTCAAATTGATTATTTTTATTATTATTTTGTGAAAAAAAAGGTGATTTTATTGATAAAGTTATACTTTTTACATGCCATACAACATTCATATCTTCTTCAACAAAATGGGAGTATATAATATATCTCTCAACCTCAAAACCTATCAATGCATCTATTTAATATATATGGTCTCGAAATATCATCTCATGACTATTGAAACAATATAATAACGATATTTACAACAACTTCTATAAAAAAAGATCAAATATCAGTTTGGTACAGTCTTCCAGATTCCATCATACAGTTAAATAAACATTGATAGAACTCAATAAGTAGACAAAAACAAGAGAGTGAACCATAGATTCGGTCCAAAACATGAATCAAAAGGAAAAATAAGAGATTAATAGAATGATCCAAGATCATATTCAGATATATATTCCTCTTGATGTGCCCAAATGTGCTAAATACCTGAAGATATCTAAATCCCATCTTTAGGAAAATCATATAGCAACATGTTCCACTCCCTGTAAACATGAATGAAAGAGATCTCATTAAAAATAGATTTTATATTTTGTATCTCCTCATATACATGCCTTGGGAAAAAAATCCATATCGGACACCTCCTTCATCCAATTAACAACCACCTGAGAATCCCCCATCACTTGAATTTTTACACACTCTTTTGGGCTACCAACATAAAAAATTAACTTGAGTGCCATAAGCTCTGCCATATTATTTGTGGCATTTCATAAACCTATTTGAAACTTATAAAAGTAAGAATAAGATAAATATAGAATTCCCCATCTCCTCCAACTTGCGGCTCACCATTAGAATCTCCATCAAAATAAGTCTAAGCTCCAAAATTTTCAATATTCTCAACCACCATAGCTCTTGGGGTTTTTTCATCCTTTACTTTCTTAAAAATTCTAAGAATGTTTAGTCTCTAGTCTACACATTCAATAGGTGGAGAGAACTTAATATATATAAAAATAGAATTCCTTACTAACCAAATTCCCCCAGAAATAACAAGAAGAATAGATTTGTAAGGTTTGACCAAGGATTTCCACACCTAAACTTTAGATAATCATCCAAGTTACCCCTACCCACCCTCCCCCAACATCCTTGAGTCCAATCATTACTTGAATCTCCTTCCAAACTTAACTAGAATAATTACAAGAAATGATCATATGATTAAGGGATTGTTCGCAAACCTTACAAAGAGGACATCTACTAGGTCCTTGCTATCTCTTTTTTTGCATAAAATCCCAGGTTGGAACTTTGTTTTGTAGGACCACACACACACACACATATATTTAATGGGAAATTGAATTTCTAGACAATATTATACCACCACATTGTGTCACCCAACCCCTCATCCTCCATAAGAAATTTGTTTCCTAACTTTGGAGTGTACACCCCTCTAATGGGATTCCTAAAATAAGCAATTTAGTCCTCAAAGTCTTTAATCCTAACATGAATTGCCTTCAAAGAAGCAATGTGGGTCTCTCAAATCCTAACATCATCACCAATGAGCCCTAGTATATTAGGAGAAGGTCACTCATGTCTCCAAATTGTGGAGTTTTCATTGACATCCAATTGAGATAAAGTAAAAAGGCATATATCTCTTAGTATAGAAACACTATTCCCATGTAGTTGAAAATTTTCCTTGCATCCAATCTAGGGATCCTCCCCTAATATTCCTCTAATTTTGGACCTAACTTTCCATACCAACCATTTCCCAACTAGGGGAAATAATAACACCACTTCCTTCCAAATGACAAAAGAATTATGATAATATTTGGTTGGAGATATAATCCAATCCTCAATGGACAAAGGTTCAATATACTTCAGCCACACGATATTATACTAAAGGCCCTTCCCCTTAATAAGTCTCCAAACTGATTTTGCAACTAGGGATTTTACAAATAAGGTGAATGTTTTTTAAGCCCCAATAACCAAAGTCATTAGGAGCATCTATTTGATTTCAAGAAAGCCAAGGAAAATCCCTTTTGACCCTATCACCAACCCACAAAATATGAAACTAAGCCTCCTAATATGCTCTAGAACCCATTTTGGGATAAAAGACAAAGACATCTTATAAACCATAATGGCTATGGGGACTAATTTCACCAAAAATAATCTACCCCCTGAGATAACCACTTATTGCAACAAACAAAGAGTATATTCCCAACATTTAAAATCAACCATCCCCATTCTCTTTTTGTGTAATCATTTAGTTTTAAGTAAAACCCTAAGTATTTTATGTCCTACTATAAATCAACCTGAGAAAAAAGAAACAATTGAGAAAATAGGGTTTTGTCCTTCTCATCGATCCTCATATAAGAAATAGAATATTTACTTACATTAATCTGCATACTAATATAAATACAATAAAGATATTAAATATCCTTGAGTTTCAAAGAATCCCTACAAGAGCCATTGCAGAAAAGGAGAATATCATCCACAATTAATAAATGAGAAAGAGATAAGGTTTTTCTCGTTCTTGTCCCTTTGAAAACCCCTGATCCTTTAGCCTCTAGAAGTTCTTTTCTTAACCCTTCAACCTCAAGTAAGAACAAAAGGGGTGACAAAGGGAATACCTGTCTTAGACCACATCTTGGCCTAAAAAATTATGAGGTGGGACCATTTATCAAGAAAACAAAAGAAATAGTGGATATGCATCTCATTACCCAATTAACAAAATGGACGTTGAACCCAAATGGATAATCATCAAATGAAGATAAATCCCACTGACTCTGTCATAGGCCTTGGAAAATTCAACCTTTACCACCATAGCTAGAAATATTCTAGTTTTTATAGAGTGGAAAACCTCTTGCGCCACTCCAACAACTTCATGAATTATCCTTTTAGATAGAAATCCAAACTATTACCGAGAAATGGATTTTGATAGCATAATCTTTACCATTCTAGCGATAAGCTTTTGTATAATTATATATATGAAGTTACTTAATGAAATTGACCTAAACTCCTCAAATATGGTAGGATTATCACATTTAGGAATGAGATAAATGAAGTAGGATTGAATGCTACCAACATTCTATCAGAGGACCTATATTCCTCAATAAATCTCATCATATCCTCCTCAATAATCTCATAGGATCCTAAGAAAAAATTGATAGGCCATCCATATGGCCCTAGACATTTCTCCTTCTAGAAAGAGTGTAAGACCTCTTGAAGCTCAACTTTAGATACTTCCTCCAATATACTTACATTATCTTCCTTAGTAATAAATCTAGGAAATAAAGTATCCATCCTCACCACTTCTACTAAGGTGGATCTATTATCTTGTTTAAAAAGGACATTAAAATTATCCACCATGGTATATTCTATATCCTCAAAATTTGATGCCAAAGCACCATCTGGTTTTTGAACTTTCCATACAGTGTTCACATTTTTCCTATGGTTCACAAAATGGTGGAAAAAATTGGTGCTCTCATCACTATTTTCCAACCATGGTGATTTACTTTTAGGTCTCCAAGCAACCTATTTGTCGTCCACCAAGGATCATTTCCTTTTCTCTAGATCAATTATTTTGACCTTGTGATCCTCATTTATAAACCTTTCCCAATCCTAAAAATATAGAACCTCCAACTAAGATTCAACATCTTTTAGCTCCATGTCATCCCTAAAAAATTTCTCATATGCCCACTTAATTGTTGCTTACTTCACCTTCTTGAGATTGACTCAAATTGAATGATCACAGATTACCTACTCTCTCTCTATCATATGGAGACCATTGATTCTTAATTAATATGACAAAATTTTCATCCTCAATCTAATATGAGTTGAATTTGAAAGGGATGAGTTGTTTTTTCCTCGTGGCTACCATCTCCATCAGAATAGAAAAATGGTCTAATTCCCCTCCAATTCCAATCCATTGCTTGACCCTCATAGAACCATTTAAAAATACCTTAGATAATAAGAACCTATCCAATCTTTTAGAAATTCTTTTAGCCCCCATCCTCTTATTCCTCCAAGTATGTATCAATTGAATGGCTCTACATCAAAATAGCACAATCCTCCAATCTCCTTACAAAAAAATCAACCATAGGATCAACTAGAGTAGTCTCACCCCAAATTTTAGAAATACCCAAATCAACTAGAGTAGTCTCACCCCAAATTTTAGAAATACCCAAATAAAAATTTGAATCACCACCTAGAATGATAAGATTGTGACCAAGGAAACTCATTTTAAAAAAACTTTCCCAAAAATGAACCTTGTTTGAATAAGGACCATATAGATTAAGTATCGATAACTCCTTCCCCTGCTCTTGGGAATAAAGGATTGGTCCTAAACTGGATTTTAAAGACATGAATTAGAACATGACAAGAACCTAGGCTTCCACCCAGAAATCAAACCACCTGATCTCCCTTTGGAGTAAACATAAATGAACTCCCATGAACATAATATCTAGACCAAATTGACACATATTCCCCCCCTTCTCCCATTGTTTCTTTCAACAAAAGAATATCAAGGTTTTATGATTCAACCAATCACTTTATGGCCAATTTTTTTGATGCACTATCCAAACCTCAACAATTTAGAGACAAGAAAATAATTAGACACAAGACCCATGGGTTTATCTTTCTCTAAGAACCCTTTCAATGGAAATTTGTTTCCAGATTGAAACTCCAAGGTTGCTTTCTCCTGAGCTAGAAATGTATTTGATTTTTTACCCCTTATAGTCCCCTTATTCCATTTTATTTTGATAACAGACAGTCCCCCAACCAAATAACCCTTTGCACCATCGACACATTTTCTTCTAGGTCTTAATAAGTGTCAATTATGTCCTACATAGAAACCTCCATCCATCTTCCAAGTTAACAATACCAAGCGTTCAATTTTAACCTCAAAACTGGGGTAGGGACCATCAAAATTGAGGCATTCAGTTCAATGCCTAAACTACCAATAAAATATGAGGAGGGACAAACCCCCCTCACAAACAACCCTAAGATATGCACCTCGTCTAAGAAAATTATCAAGGAAACCACAAAAAAACTCCAATCCAACCCCAAAACCATTAAAAATTGGTAAAGAATGTTTTAAAGGGGCTAGGTCCTATAATGACATACCCTTTTCAATCGCTTAACCAACTTGAGAGAATGAGGAGCAAACAATATATGCATATGGATCCAAATATATTCCCTCCATAGGTATTTCATCACCAGCCATCGAAACCAACCCAACTAGAGAAGCAAAACATCCTTGTGGTTTTCTTTATTAGTAGATTAGAAGATGTAGAGAAAAAATAATATATTTTACCCAATTTTTTTTCATAAATGATATATACAACCACAATAGCCAATAAAATAACTAAAATACCACAAAGTTTTATACCTTTATTGATGAGAGCAATTTTCACTTAACTCTTAAAGGGGTCAACCTCCAAATGAGCAGAGCTCTAATTACAATATACTTCACAAGACATCTCATTACATTGCTTTTACTTATTTATATAGTTCTATTTACCTCCTAGGAACATTCTAGAGAATGAACTTTCTAGTAGGTGGAACCTTCTAACAAGCCTTATTACAATTATTTCTTTCACACTACTACATGGGATTTATTTACTAGAGTTCACCTCCATATATAACAACCTATCTATCTACTTAGGGAGTTAGGGTGGGACCCTAACATTCCCTTCCCCTTATAAAGAATCATTATCCTCAAGGATAGAGATTAGGGAATTTCTATAGGATCTTGGTTGGTTCCCATGTGGCATCCTTGGATGGGGTATCCTTCCATTGTATCAGGACCTCCTATATAGTGCGCTAGTGTGGACAATGCTCACTTTTGCTGAGGATGACCTTGGATTGCAACCAAATGGAACCTTCTTCATCCAATTCTGTAAGGATAGTTTGAACATGACATATGCAACCACTTTCTTTAAGCAAGAAACTTGAAATATTGGATGGATTTTAGAGTGGCTTAGAAGTTACAATTTGTAAGCCACTAGCCCAATATGTTTGAGGAATTTATAGGGACCATAAAACTTGGGAGTAATATTTTGGTGGTGCTTTTATTTAAGCGATGTCTACTTGTAAGGTTACAGACAAAGGCACACCTTATCCCCTTCTTCAAAATGGATTTTGAAACCATGTTGTTCAACTCACTACTTCATCCAATTATGATCCATTACCAGATTATCCTTCATAGTGTAAAGAATTTTGGCTTGAGTTGTGAGGTTTTTTTCAACCTCCTGCACCTTAGAGACTCTAGGTAAGTATGATAGTACTCATAGGGTATTTTGGCCATAGACAACCTCAAAGGGAGTCATTATAGTGGCGCCATGATAAGTTTTATTGTACTGCCATTCTGCTAGAGGTAACCATTGAACCAATTGGGATTGTTGTTTTGAAGTAAAGCACCTCAAATATGATTCTAAGCAATTGTTGACAACTTCAATTTGACCATCAATATAGGGGTGATAGGTGGTGCTAAGGTTCAATTGAGTGCCCTAGAGCCAAAACAACTCTTGTAAGAAATTGATAGTGAAAGTGGGGTCATATTTTGTCACAATAGATTGCAGGATACCATGGAGTTTAAAGATATTTTCAATTAAGACTTGACTGACCATGGAGGATTTAAATAGGTTTTGTTGAGCACAAAAACGAGCATATTTGGAAAGGTGATTAACCACAACCATGATGACAGATTTATTGCTAGATTTGGGTAACCCCAAAATGAAGTCCATAGAAATGTCATTCCATACAACTGGTGGAATGGGTAAATATTGTAGTTCACCTAGAGGTTTCACTATTTCTCCCATATGTCTTTGTAAAAGGTCACATTCTTCCACAAAAGTGCAGATGTCCTTCTTCATACCTTCCAAAAAAATGAACGTTTGATCCCTTTATGAAATCTCGAGTGACCTGACTTGTTTTTTGATAGGCGTGGAGTTTAGATAACACCATTGATTTAAAGGAAGACTCCTTTTTCAAATATATATTCCCTTTATAGTGAATCTCTCCATTTTTCCAAGTGTAGCCTTGATATGCATGGGGTTCCATTTGAATTTGTTGTATCAGGTGAGCAATCTTGGGGCCTATTTTTATTTGTTTAACCATAACTAGGAGATATTTATATTATATTAGTAAAAAATTGTAGCCAAGGCTCACAAAAACATTACAAAAATTATTGGCTTTTGTTAGCCTCATAATCTTAAATCTCTATAGTCTAAATATTTTCTAGTTTAAATATTTTTAGAAATTAGTTTAGTCTAGTTTGTTAGGATAAGGACACCTAGCTTCTATGTAAAGGACATATATCATACTCATGTGATTATGTGATTGATTGTTCTCCTATATTTTAGTTTAGAGTTGAGTTATATAAACAAGATCCTTCTTCAAGTGAGGTTAACAAGTTGATTATGAGTCCTCACTTCAAATTGTAATCACTTTTTCCTTATTAATAAAATTACGTATCTGAGGACACTTTGTCAACATGGTATCAGAGCCATGGTGAAAGTGTGATGGAAGAGAATTGGTGATGGATTGAGGAAGCAAGGAAGACTTCTTGACATCAACCCAGATCTCTTCAAACTCAAGGGCAACGGTACTGAGGTAATATGTTGTTGTTTAAAGTAAGGAAAATTTAGTTTTTAATTGCAGATTTTTTAAAAATCAATTTGTTGATTTTATTTCATATCTAATCCTCATTTTATTTTTGATTAGATTTCTAGAGCTACTTCTATTGTTTATAGTTCTAAATCTACAAATTTATTGTATCTAAATCAACAACTAGGCTTGTAAATCTCAAAATCATAGCAGATCTATTATAAATATGCATTGTTTTATGACCTTAAGATGCACTGTTGTTTTTCAATTAATTAAGAGGGCTCATTTGTGTAAAAATTTCTTCGTATCTGTTTATAAATATGGCAATTTAAATTTAGATTTGTAGATTCTAAATTTATGTTTTCAAGCTTCTGCTATCATTCAACCATTAGATCTGAGATCCTTGAATCAGCTGTTTCAGATCTAGACAGACGTTGTGTAAAGCTAAAATCTCCCAATTCGAAGTGTAGTGCAGTATTGTATCGAGGACTGTATCGCAAACCAAATCCTGGATCGTATCAAGGACCGTATCGCGGACCGAATCATGGATCGTATCGAGGACTATAACAAGGAATGTATCATGGATCACATCCAAATTTAGCAGAAGTGTCGGATCTCATAAGAACCCCATCAAAAACCCTTGACTTCGACTCCATTTTGAAGATCTGAAACAGGTGCTACTTCAAAGGCAAAGGCACATCTATCGTAGATATGTAATCTCCGGCAACGGATTTTTAGTAAAGAAGTGTTGCAAAAATCATTGATCATATCGAGGTCCTTATCATGGATCATATCGCAGACCATATGTGGACCATATCAGGGACCATATAGTGGACCATATCAGGGATCGGATCTTGGACCAGAAATTCACAACACTGTTTTTTAAAGAGAAATCTTATTTGTTAACTCTTTGGGTGAAAAATAAATTGTTTTCACATAAATATGTGGAGTGATAAGTGGATTTAATTTTGATGTCCAGATTAAAGGGAGACATTTTTGTGTAAAAAGATTTTGTTTGAATTTTCTAGTTCAAGGGGGGCACATTGTAGATACTGAGAGGGGGGTGAATCAGTATCAAGTAGAATTTAAAAACTTTTTCAACTTATACTTAAACCATTCAATTATATCCAATGAGAAGTGAACAATAATATAAGGGTTACATCGATACACCACAATACACCATGCACAATATATGAGAAATAATCAATAGTTATTGGTCAAGGGAAGTAATGACTTCCAAAGGTAGCTACAACTTCCAAATATAAAGGGAGGGATAAACCTCCAAGAGGAAGATACAATCCTACAATATTAAGAGAGGGTTTACCTCTCCATCATTGTCCCTTCCTTCCACCCAAGAATATATTAGAGATAATAAAACTTTACATTAAATCATCACCATCAACCAACCATCACATAGAGCCTGATAATGCTTCCTAAGACTTCTTCAACTTCTGTAATTATTCAATTATTGGAATAATCCGATCCTATAGATAATATTACACAATGTATTCTCTGAAGCTCCTCCAAGTTTCACTCCTTAAATCCTCCCCAAAAAGAAGTTATAGAAAGAATGGTAGACTTTATTCAATTCTGGTTTATTCAAGAGAGCGAACGTGAACAAAATGCCCCGTGCTCAATATTTAACATCAGATTCTGAAACTCGCACACAAGAAACGAAAGTCTGTACTCTTTCCAATTAAATTTGTCCCACTTCATTTGGATTCTCTATGAATAAGTTATGATTTTTTTACCCAGAACACCTATTTATTTACTAGCTTCAGGACTGGTCAAAAACCCTATCTTCCATAGAGTGTATCTCCATAATTATAGAGAATCAAGAGTTGAAACTTTTACCACAGGTACCTTGATATGTATTCTCAATACCATAGCAATTTTACCATATGAATCATTCTAGCAAAAAATTTATAGCAAAAATGGTAAGATGACCTAAAAATAACATACCTTAGAACACATCATCAAAAGGCTTCATCCTCCCTTGAAATCTGGCCTTCTTTACTTCTGATTTCCTCTTAAATTCGACTTGTGTATCAAATGAATGTATAATGATGTGTATTTATACCATTTATGTCTCTTCCTTTTAACATTAGGGCTGACCTGACACTTTCTTATTTTGTAATTCTTTTCTTTAATTATCTTCAGGGCCTACATGTACTTCCTTCTTCAATTCACTTTGTCATCTTCAAAATTCATTTCTCCTCAACCATGAGGATGCACGTGACGTGCCACATACCACCGGAAACAACATGATGTATACTATCCATCCATGGGTGTTGTATCTGCATGTGCGTTGTCCTTCATGTCCAAATACCTTCATCAATCTTGCGGTCCAAAACCCATGACTAGGGTTGACATCAATGACAAAAACCAATCTTCCAACAATCTCTCCCTTTGTCATTGATGGCAACACTCATGCTCCCCCTATCATAATGATCCCAATTTATCTCCCCCTTTGAAATCAATGGCAAAGGGTAGGGATTCTCCCCCTGAGTTTAATGGCAAAAGGTAACTCTTTTCTTTGGGGCTGCTCCCCCTGAACATGTGGCACTCAATAATACTTCATCCTTATTTTTGGTCTTTGGGACTTTTTCTTCCTTGGAATCCTTTTCTGTGGCTTCTATCTTCTCTCTCTTCTTCATGTATAGGATGTATATGTTGTTCGATCTTCTTGTTGCAGTTGCAACCAATCTTCCTGAGTTATTTTCTTTGATTTTACATTTTCGGGAGTCAAACGTAAGAGTGTATCCTTGATCACATATTTTGCTGACACTGAGGAGATTATGCTTTAGATCTTCAACCAATAGGAATTTTCCTGCTTTTACATTTTCACTTCCAAGCTTTACAATTCCTTTTCCAAGTATTTTAGTAGATGATTCATCTCCAAATGCAACATTTCCACCCTTTTTCTTCAAGCTGACAAATTTTCTTTGATCTCCAGTCATATGAGATGAGCACCCACTGTCTATGAACCATTCATCTTCTTCTTTGCATTCTTTAGCGGCCAATGTTATTTGACAGTTTTCATTTTGTGGAATTTCTTTCCTTTTCCATGTTGTAGTTGGTATACAGACATTTGGCATATGATTATCTTCCTTCATCTCACTGCAATCTCGTGATTTATGACCAAGATTATTGCACTTGTAACATACAATATTTTGATCCATTAATGGGTCAAATGGATTATAATTTATGTTGATAGGTCTACGAACATTTCCATATCTACTATTTTCACCATTTATGTAGCTTGCATAGTTATTCCTTTCATTGATTCTACAATTGATTGCGTTGTGTCCAAAATTTCCACTAGTATAACAATGTCCAAGAAAGAAATTTTGATACCTGGGAGTAAGTGATCTTCTTTGTGGTGTGGTCCATCTAGGTTCATGATCTATTATTTTGTAGTTTCCTTCATAATTATTTCTTTCATACCTGCTGGGACAGGATCTTCTTGATGTCTCATTCCTTCTGAATTCTAGTCTTCTATCTTGTTGTTCAACTTGTTCTGGAGTGTTGGTTTCATCATTTTCATCTTCCTTCTATTGTTTTGTTGTCTTCAAACTGTCATTATATCCTAGTCTTGTCTTGTCATTTGGAGATCTTTGATTTCTAAGGATCTCATCTAATTTTTCAGTGCTTTTTTCGAACTTCTTCAACTTTTATGTTGTCAATAGTAGCTCCCCTTTTGTGTGATCCAATTCTGCTTTCAATTTCTCATAATCTTCTAATTGTTCCTTCAAGATATTAATGGTCTTTTCAAGCTTGTAATTCTCTTCTTCACAACTACTCAATTCACCTTTTAGTATTATGTTTGTGTTTCTAAGCTTGCTATTTTCAGTTTCAACATGCTTCAACTTTTCAATATTTTCATCTTCTTGTTCACTCTCTGCATTGTCTTTGTATCCCCAAAAGGAATCAATGTTGGTTTTTTCATCTGAATCTTCTTCACAAATGATTTCTTCTTCGTTAGAATTCTTGTGATCATCATCCTAGGTTTCTTGGGTTATGAAGAGGACTTCTCCTCCATCATTATCTTCTTCATCACTCTCATCTGAGGAGATGTCATCATCCTTGGAGTAGAAGCTCTTTTTATTGTTGAGACTTCTCTTTTTACAGTAGTAGTTTTCAACAATATGTCTTATTCTACCACAGTTAAAACATTTGAGAGGAGACTTACCTTTGTATCTTCCACTACCCTTCTGAAACCTTCTTACAAAATTTTCTATTTCTTCATCAAGGTCGTTATCCCTGTCTTTTGTGTTCTTTATGGATTTAAAGGCTGCTTCATTGTTTGGCTGGTCACTTTTTGTACCTGTTCTCATTTCAGATGCTATAAGAGACCCATGTAATTCATCCCATTGTCATTTTGGTCAAGTCCCTAGTTTCTTCAATGGCGGAGACCTTAGCATCATACTTCAAGAGAAGTGATCTCAACTCTTTTTTTACAACCAACGATTCATCGAGATCTTCACCTAACACTCTGATAGCATTAACAACTTCATCAACTCTAAGAAGATAGGTTGCAATATCTTCCTTTTCATTCATCTTCAAATTTTCAAATTCTGCTCTATGTCGTTGAAGCTTGACCTGCTTAACTTTTGGATCACCTTCGTAGATACTCTTGAGTTTTTCCCATACCTCTTTAGCAATTATAGAGCCCATTACTTTGCTAGCAATGGTTGGTGCCAATGCTGCTAGAATAACATGTCTATCTTTTGAATTACAACTCATAAGCTTCTTCTCATTTGGATCGGTTGGAGCATTATTTGGGATTACATAGCCATTTACAACTGAGTACCAAATGTCTACTCCCAAAGACGTTAGGTAAGTTTTCACTCTATCACTCCAGTATGCATAATTTCTTCCATCAAATTTTTGAATCCCATTTGAAATGTGCTCATGGTCATCCATCTCTGCTCAGGATTTTCCTTCCAGTGGTTAAACTATTCTGAAGACAACCAGCTCTGATACCAATTGTAGATATTGAGAGGGGGGTGAATCAATATCAAGTAGAATTTAAAAAAAAATTCAACTTATACTTAAACCATTCAATTATATCCAATGAGAAGTGAACAATAGTATAAGGGTTACATCAATACACCACAATACACCATGCACAATATATGAGAAATAATCAATAGTTATTGGTCAAGGGAAGTAATGACTTCCAAAGGTAGCTGCAGCTTCCAAATATAAAGGGAGGGATAAACCTCCAAGAGGAATATACAATCCTCCAATATCAAGAGAGGGTTTACCTCTCCATACTTTCCCCTTCCTTCCACCCAAGAATATATTAGAGATAATAAAAATTTACATTAAATCATCACCATCAAGCAACCATCACATAGAGCCTGATAATGCTTCCTGAGACTTCTTCAACTTCTGTAATTATTCAATTATTGGAATAATATGATCCTATAGATAATATTACACAATTTATTCTCTGAAGCTCCTCCAAGTTTCACTCCTTGAATCCTCCCCAAAAATAAGTTATAGAAAGAATGGTAGACTTTATTCAATTCTGGTTTATTCAAGAGATCGAACTTGTACAGAATGCCCCGTGCTCAATATTTAACATCAGATTTTGAAATTCATACAAAATAAACTAAAGTATGTACTATTTCCAATGAAATTTGTCCCACTTCATTTGGATTCTCTATGAATAAGTTATGACTTTCTTACCCGGAACACCTATTTATTGACTAGCTTCAAGACTGGTCAAAAATCCTATCTTCCACAGAGTGTATCTCCATAATTATAGAGAATCAAGAGATGAAACTTTTACCACAGGTACCTTGATATGTCTTCTCAATACCATAGCAATTTCACCATCTTAATCATTCTAGAAAAAATTTATAGCAAAAATGGTAAGATGACCTGAAAATAACATACCTTAGAACACATCACCAAAAGACTTCATCCTCCCTTGAAATCCAGCCTTCTTTACTTCTAATTTCCTCTTAAATTCGACTTGTGTATCAAATGAATGTATAATGATGTGTATTTATACCATTTATGTCACTTCCTTTTAACATTAGGGCTGACCTGACACTTTCTTATTTTGTATTTCTTTTCTTTAATTATCTTCAGGGCCTACATGTACCTCCTTCTTCAATTCACTTTGTCATCTTCAAAAATTCATTTCTCCTCAACGATGAGGATCCACGTGATGCGCCACATACCACCGGAAACAACATGATGTATACTATCCATCCATGGGTGTTTCATCTGCATGTGCATTGTCCTTCATGTCCAAATACCTTCATCAATCTTGTGGTCCAAAACCCATGACTAGGGTTGACATCAATGACAACAACCAATCTTCCAACACACATTTTGCTATTTGTAAAAAGGCTATAAATCTTGTAAAAGGGTCAAATTTTGAAAGATTCAATTGTAGTCTTGAAACTAAGAAGTTGATAAGAGTCTAGTGCAATACTCTCTCAAACTCTTTTTTCAACGAGACTTTTAAAGGGTCAAGGCCAAGCCCTTAAAAGTGATATTTTTGCATGGATTGTGTACTCTTTCTTTCTGGTGCCTTGTGTCTCTGTTTTAGTGTTTTGAGGATTATGCAATGTGGTGGTGTGATCATTAACTTGCAACTCTTTTAATAAGGCAATCTATCATCATGTCTAAATTAATCAATCTATTCATAGAATTAGATAAGTTAGATGGACCTAAGAATTACAAATCTTGAAGTTGGCACATGCAGAACACTTTGATATATAATGAATTATGGCGTGATATTTTTTATGGTGATATTGCTCCAACTAAGCCAACTGACACTACTTATTTAACTAAATGGAATTTGAAAGATGAAAAATCACTTGCTTTGTTGCACTCTTATGTAACTGAACACATGTTTGTACATATTGAGAATTCCAAAGATGCATGGTCTGCTTGGAATCTATTCAAGAAGCTTTTTTATACTCCTGTTGCATCTCATAGAGTTGATCTACAAATGAAATTTCTTATAAAAATATTAGCAGATAATGGTGATGTATTAGAATACATTTCAAGGATTAAGAACTTTCATCAGGAAATCATCAAGGGAGGTTTTCTTAAACTTGAAGATAGTTTTTTGGTCTCCATTATGATAAATGACTTGCCTCAATCTTATAAGCATTTTCTTGAGATTATACAAATAAATGATAAGTTATCATATGTGACCTTTGATTCACTTATTGAATTACTGTCTCAACATAGTAAATCATTTGGAAAACAAAAACAAATGGGAGAAGATCTTCTTTTCACTAAAGCTGAAAGTTCTAAAGGAAGAGGAAAATCAAATTTTGGAAATTTTCAGAATCGGTCTTCTAATTGAGGTCATGGTAGAGGTTGTGGTCAAGGTAGAGGTTGTAGCAGTTTTAATCAACAAAATTTTCAAAGTAATACTCCCAATGATAATGTACAGTCAGGAAGAGGCAGGAATTTCAGTCAAGTGAGATGTAAAAGATGTTTAAAGATGGGACATTATGCATCAAATTGTCTTACAAGCAATGATCAATTTCCAAAATTTAAGCAAACATCAAATTAAAATTCTCAACAATTAGCTCAATATGCAGAGGATCAATATTACCAAGATGATCAATATGAATATGTTTTTATAATGGCTCAGCAAGAAGATTTATTTGAAAATGATTGGATATTGGACACAAGAGCTACTCAGCTTATGACTTATCACAGAGACTATTTTTTGAATTATCAAGATGTTCAACTAAATCCCATCTATTTAGCTGATGATACAACTCATATAACTCAAGGAAAAGGTTCAGTGAAAGTCTTTCTCCCTGGAATTGGTGAAAAATAGATTTCAAATGTTTGGTATGTACCAACTTTTAAGAAAAATATGTTATCCTTAATCACAATCCGACAAGATGGACATAAATCATCATGAAAAATGGTTTTGTCAATATTAAGTCAGAGAAGGATAACTTGAAAATAATAATGACGGGATATGAAGATGGGAAATTGATAAGAATGAAGGGAAAAGTTATCCTAAGAAATCATGATTTTGCAGTAGCAGTAAATTATGAAATGTCTTCATTCAGATTATGGAATTTTCATTTTGGTCACTTAAACTTTGATAGTCTCTTGAAACTTAAGTCCCAATATTTGGTAAAGGGTTTTCCAACTTTCAAGAGAGAAAATTCTAAGTGTGAATCTTGTATTTTTGGAAATCAAAAGTGAGAATCTTTTCCAACCAGCTCATGGCGAGCAACAAAGTATTTGGAATTGATTCACAGTGATATATGTGGTCCAATGGAATCTTCTTTCAGTGGATGTCGATACTTTATATTGTTCATTGATGACTACACTAGAAGACATGGGTGTACTTTTTAAAGGAAAAGTCTGAAGCTTTTGAAAAGTTTGTAAATTTTCAACATATGGGTGAAAATGAAACAAGAGAAATGTTAATATTTCAAAATCCCACCCAGTTTCAGTCTCACTGAATTTTCTACCAAATTTAAATGCCAAAACTCAGTTTTAACACTGTTTCAACATATGCTACAACCGTGTTTCAGCATTTTCTCACAGTGGTGTTTCAGCATCAGCATATGCTACAGCCTGGTGTTTCAGCATCTGCTCACAGCGGTGTTTCAGCATCAGCATATGCTACAGCCTGGTGTTTCAGCATATACTCAGCACTGTGTTTCAGCATATACTACAGC
>ML788832.1:147323-278552 GCA_009831015.1 Picea engelmannii
ATTAAGGAATGAATGAAAACTGAACTATCTCAACACAAACTCAAAGAGAAAACCTTAGTATGCTTCTCCTTCTATCCTCCTCTTGTTCCTCCCTTTCCTTTTTCCTTTAAGAAAATTAGAATTGGTTGAAGTAGTTGAACTACTTCATTAGTTAAGTTAACAAAAAACTCAACCAACTTTTTAGTTAGGGGGAAAAGTAATAAATCATAATAAGGGTTTTAAATAAATAATAACTAGTAGGTGGGGACCCCTTGTGACTCCCCTTTAGCTCTTAACAATCATAACATAACTAGTCAATTAAACAAAACATCCCTCTTTGTGACTCCAATCATCACATTCATGTTTGACAATTTATCTCATTGATATTTGAAATTATTTCCAAAAATATATTACTCATATATCCAAAAAACATGTTGTCCAAAACTTTTGAAGTCAATTGTTATCAACAATAAATAAAATAAAATTTAAAATCCATATTTTCCACTCTGAGATGCAATATTTCCCTTGTTGTTGTTGTCACCTTTTGATCTCTTTGAATCTTCCCTTGGTTGTGTTGATCCTTTAGGCCTAATCTCATTGATCACATGAGAACAATCGTCCCTCAAATGCATCCAGGAGGACATGGATTTATCAGAGCCATTGGAGGGTGAGGAAGGGGCAACAATGGATTTTCCTTTGTCAGGGGCATGGTGGGCCTCAGTTTTCAACCTTTTGGTAGCATGGGAGGACTGAAATGGTGAGTGGACAGGGGCATCTTGAACAATCTGATTGAAAGAAGGGGGAGAAGGTAAAGACAAATTGGGCCAGCCACGATGTTGGGAGACTTCTGGTTGGACAATCTCTTCCCATCCCTAGTTTTTGGGAACTTCGGGTTGCAATGAGACATGAGGGGGCACGTGAATACCAGGGGCTTGTGGATCTTGGAAGGGAGGCCTTTCAGGCCTAGGTTGGACCACTCCTTGCCCAATCCAATTGAAAAATCCAGCCTGAAATAACTGTCCTAACTCCTGTGAGTCAACATCAAAGTGAATGGAGAATCTAGGCCTTCTAGGGCCCTTGTTCCAATTACTTCTTCCTCGATTACCTCAGTCATGGATACCTCGGCTGAAAAAGCTCATTCTTGCATGCATGATTGATTAGCAAATAGTTCTTTTAACAACCAAACATGACGACTCCTTTAAAATATGAAATAAATCTTGGCTCAGCAACATATCAGACTCATACAATCCAATCCATACAAATTGCTTAACTGTTGTCAGTGAGTAGGGGGTGAAAAAAAGGTTCTGGGATATGTGAGGGGTTTGTATTGAGCGAAAAATGTTAAAATGAGGGGGGAAATAATCATGGTTACTACTCACCGACAACACACAATTAACTGTAATGTAAACCAAGGGACATGTCACTGTAATCCATCCAAGAAACTGCGATTTCAAATTGTCACAATACAAAATTCTCTTAACTGTAATTAAATTTTAGGAACAAGCAGTGAAAAATGGATATGGGAAGGCGAGATGTTTGTAATTAGCGAAAAGTGTAATAATAGTAGGGAAAGAGAGCGGATAGTGTTCATAAAATTATTTAAGTAATCCATAAAACCATTCTATATCAAACGCAAAAGATCCAACACCAACCAAATAATCAATGTGCTCAATTAAACAACTACTGTGTATAATTCAATCAATTATGTGTATTAAATTGCTCATTGTTTGCAATTAAATCATTAACACATTGTCATCAAAACAAGACAATATGCCTTCCACGACAACCTGTAGAAGAGTTATGTCTCTTCTCATTTGTCCACTTAATGTTTTAAAAAAATTCCCAAATGAACACACAGTCACTTATTTCCACTTTGTTCAACATCAACACATCAACCATTATCCATAAATTATTTCCTTAATCAAACACATACCAAAAGCATGCTCGATTTCATCCTTTAATTTCATTTAATAATTAAATTGTAATGAGACCATACTGTCACAGAACTCGTGCCTATCTCTGCTACGATGCATGATATTCATCAACATACATAGTGGACAGTCAAACCAAATCATCAATATTTTAATTTGCAAAAATCATGACTTGCCATTTAAACACATAGTAGCAACAATCACCATTTCAACTCATACGATGTTGTGGGATACACAGACCATTTAACAAATCACAAGAGCATTTATGTGACTGTACAGGTCTAATTACTCTGAATCTAAACATCAACGATATTGAGCTATCAATCCAATACAACGAGGCAACAAAAGTATGTCCAATCCCATTTCTCAAATCGATCAATTTGAAACAAAACCATATTGTTTAAGAACCTGTGACCATCTCTGATGGTGCAATCAAACAATATCCATAGCATATATAGTGGATAGCCACGCCACAATTATCACGGTTGCAATACTCCCATTTGGAAATTTAAAACACTCAGTCACAACAACCATCAACTCAACCTAACATGTTGTAGGAAGGCCACACATACCAACGCATCATGCATGAAGCATCGATGTGATTTAATCATTTATAAATTAGTGTTGGGTTAACAATTCAATAATTACAATGTAAAAGACAACGACTGTGTATTCAATCCCATTTCTCCAATCAGCCAATTAACCATGCTGAGTTATCGATTTGACTGTCATAATAGCCAATGCAGTGGCTAAATACCAATAACCAAAACCGCTATCAACATAATCAACAGAGACGAGCCAAAAATCGAACATTGTCATTGATACACCACTAACTCATAACAATCAACAATATACCCGACAGGATATAACGGGCTCCATTTATTAAAATTCGGGCTTTGAGTAATCAAGGGTTCACTCTATGGACCAACACAAAGGAACTGGAGTTGACCCCCAACAGTGGGTGAGAACCTCTGAAACCATATAGTGGACACACAGGGTATACCACCAACAACTTCGCAGACAGAGTGACAATCGTGAGATAGGAGATACTATGAATAGAGGAGCAAAGGCTTCATTTTGTTTTGTAATAACACCGACAACACGCAGGGTATAAAATAGAGTCAATAAATAGCAATCAACCTTAAGCAAGCCCCTTGGCATAATATCCATCATAACCCACTGCGCAAACACCAATAGCATGAACGAACCCATACCCAAGTGAAATGATACGCAGTGACACAAGGTGGTTCAAACCCAGCAACCCCATAATCAACAAAACGATTGGGTATGGTGACAAGAAAAGTGTGGAGATAGCCAACCAATCTGAAACCATTCAACCAAAACCAATAAGGATGACATAGAGCCTTCATGGATTCTAGCACTCAGAATGATAAATGAAATCGTGACTTCAACCACACAAACCATTCATTCCAGAGAAATATCACGGTCTTAATAAAAGCACAGACACATACATCACCGAGCCAATATCTATTTCATAACTAGAGCGGGTTCATGGATGGAGAAAAAGACATACCTGTAACCCAAAGCCTTAAAAACACAAGCTTGGTAGAGCGGTTCTTTCCTTGCCTAAAAATCAGAGCTTAACCACAACAAAACACAATTGAACAATAGCCAAGCTAGGGTGATGGCCAATGAACGGGGTATGGAGTGACACGCAATAAATGCACGTCGCCTCCATCCTCTATTCATTCAATTCCTTAGTACACGCCAACCAACCTTCCATTAATTCACTTAATTAATCTATGCATTGAACTCAACATCCATCACTTTGTCAAATGCACCACCCATATCACCCTTAACCATTGCCAACTATACCATAACGCATATCCACTGTGTTTTCATATAAATCAATAAATCGTATAGCCACTAATTTTGTTAGCTAGGAATAACAACAATCCCTTTAAATTCATTTGCATATAATGTATCATAGCATAGCATAGTGTAGGATAACCTTTTTCCCATTGGATTTGTTGCATATTTATTTTATCTTTTGTCATGACTAACATGTGTTTTGTGCAAGTGTAACATGTAAAAGATCATGGCGCTAATAGAAATGTGATAATAGTGGATATAATCCATTCACACAATATGGAATTTAGAGCTTAGAGCAATTAGAAACAACTCATAATAGGCATTATCCGTTTCAATAAAACCAAGTTGATTTCATCAATCATGTAGAACCCTATAAGCAATGTCGAACAACAGCATAAACATGAAATAAGAATCATATCTGATCTCCCAATCTACAAGGGGGTCCCACCTACTAGTATTATATATATCGTTAGCTTATAATAATAGGCTTTAGCAATACTTTGCGGGCAAAATCTTTGTTGCAACTTTTATCGTCAACATGTTTGTAATCCAATTTTTGAGTCCACGAGTAGTTTTCACCTATCAATTTTTTTTATGCAAGAAACCCTTTGCTGAAATTCATTTCCACATAGATTCAAGCATATGTACATATGTTGTAGCTCTTTGTTTCATGACTTCTATAATAGAACCTTTCTAGAGTTTGACCAATGACTCGAAGAGAGGGTAAGATCAAAAAATGCAAGGGAAGATTTGGGATTCTAACCCAAACATGAGTCGAGATTTAAGTATCAATCCAAGGATCAAAGGAGGGAATCCAAGGCATCATGCATAAACCAAAATTTCCCCAAAACCAAGTTCCTAAATCTAAGATCAAATCTTTGTCTTTTGGAAGATAAAACTCCACAACCAAATAACATTTTGCAGAGGGGCGATTAAAAATTCAACATTCAACTTTTGCTTCCAAGAGCTCGAGATCCAATCATGAAGATCAAATAAATGAGGCCATAAACCAGTAAATTGATACACTAAAGAATTGACTCCGAGGGGGGTTTCTTGATCAATAACTTGTTTCACCATTGAAATGGATAAAGTTCTTTCCCAAACAAGAATGAGTATTGAAATATTTTTTGAAAATATATTTGAAGGAAGAACCCTTTGATTATCAATAGAACCAATGAATAAACCCTTAAAAGAGCATGTTGGTAGCTCTTTAGAGGGCCTAGTTTGAGCTACCTTGTGGCTCTCATAATTAATATAATTTCTTATAGACCCAATCATCATCATTGAGACGTCTGAAATAAAAATAAATTCACTCATTTTGATCCCAAACATGCCTCTAGAAGCGGCCAAGGATAAACCCTAGTCGTCGTTGCTTCACTAAAGGGAAACATAATTATGTTTCTTTGCACAATTCTGCCTATAATCATATTTGGATCTTATACTTTCAAGAGAGAGAATCTTATACCACATTATCCTTCCATGATCTATTTTAATCTAGAAATGTTTCCCAAGAAGGTATGAACACCAAATATTGATAGTATGCAATATAACCATCATTTTTTTTTCATAAGTTGATTTTCCCAAGTGCTTATCACGTAGGCTTTTTTTGGTAAAGGCCAATGGTCATCCCTCTTGCGTGTGTACTAATCTAATGCATTTATCAAAGGTGTCACATTCCAAGATAAATTTATTAGTGAATTTTGGTAGAGAGAGTATGGGGATTGTACACATAGAATTCTTCAAATCCTGGAAGGCTTATTATGTGGATTTATTCCAACTGAAAGCATTGTTTTAAGCAAGACTATAAAGAACCTGAAACATATATAGGAAAAAAATCCCACTCCAAGCCATTGTGTGCCTCATCATTTGTTTTACCATGATGGAAAACATTCCCCTCCTCTTTGGCATTAGTTGGAATCTTTCTATCCTTCACCCAATGTTTACAAAGAAAAGGCTTATCATATTCTTTTCTTTCGGGGAAAATCCCCTATAGTAGTGGGCTATACTGTAGCATACCTATGACCATATATAAATTTCATTCCAAACATAATACCAAACTAAGATAAAATAATTGAATTTCACAAGAATAACTAACTTATTGAAAAATAGGAAATCTCACTCATTGGGATCCTAACGTTCGGTATCGTTCCTGATTGATGGAGTCCTTTCACTCCTTCCAAAGGGTTTGTCCGCAACCTACAAAAACTTTGAACAAGTATATCTATATGGAGAGGTATTTATAGTAATAACTACCTGTTATTTATATGTAAAAATAACAGAAAAGGAAGAAGAAATTAGTATCTTGCTAAAATGTATACAAAAAACATTGTAAATATGAACAATAATAACACAAGATACTTCGAAGGAATGATTTTTTATATTATTAATGAAAAGAAACAAGGTGGTTACAACTTATACCTTCTCGATGTGGTGTTTCCCTATCGAAATAGATCCTAGATTCCTCCACCCTGGCTCCTTCTATAAGGATGTTCTTGGCACTGAAGTCACCATAGACCTAAAGAAGTATAGAGAGAAACTCTTGGAGATATAAGGTTGGTGATCATAGGGAAACTGGAAATAAGGGTTTCTAGGCCAAGGAATCAACAACAATAAGGATAAAATGGGATTAGAGACTCAGCAGGAATAGTCGGATGATTTCTTGCTTGAATGTGCAAAGTATCATTACCTTTCTCCATGAGGAAAATGTTCCTTTTATGCGATCTCCAATGAGTTAGAGACAATTGAGTACAGTAAAAAGGAGTTAGACAACTAACCAATCCCGTAACTCATCATTAATTTGGGCATAATTATATTTTTTTGAACATTTATTAGCATGTACATGGGTATCCCTTAAGCAGCCCACATGTACATGGGTAGCATAACTATTAGGGTGTGTACATCCTTCAAAATTTGGTTTTTTAGAAGGTCTCAAAGAGGTATGGGGAATAGTTGTCTATAAGAAGAATAGGGATAAGGCCAACAAGAGCATCAAATACTTAGAGGTGGAATTTGACGTCATAACATACACCCCTTAATGTGTGAGGTTAGAAGAGAAATTGATAACTGAAATACATTATAAGTCTTCAAGAGCAGTTAGTCGGAGGTGAAGGTCTCCACAATTCAATTAAAGGAGAACAACCAACACCAAAACAAGTCAGAACAACTCAATTCCTGAGGCAGGAACACCCATGCTAAGGTGTAAATATAATCATGGACACCAATCAAGTACACTGTGGATCCATGTAAGATGTATATATAGCACTGAACATGACCACAAAAGAGATACACGATGGATCCATTTCAAACAGAGATCATAGCCACGGACAAATACACAGTGGATCTATGTCTCGAAATCAATGAAGGATATCTTGGGCAAGAGCTGGAAAATTGATCATTCATGAATACCAATGTGTGGAGTGGTACTATCCAAACATAGCCCGTGCAACAACATAAGAAGAGGTGATTCTACTAGAGTATCTAGGTCTTCACCCAACTTCCATGGTACAAGCATGTACTATGCGAATAGATGTGTTGAAGTCAAACATAGTGGGACACCGTTTGATTACCAATCCTTGATGTAAATCGTTAAAAAACATGAGACAACGCACCGATAATGATAATTGGAGTCAAGGTACCTAGTGCAATTATATAGCAAATGTGAATAGAGGATATGATGTCAAACACCTGGTAGAATCTACCGATCAAGGGACATTGATGTATTCCCACTGTCAATAGCGAGGGAACCTACCATTGATGACTGTAAGCCCCGAGGTACTAAAAATGACTCTAGATCCATGTCCCAGAGCAAGATGCGCCGAAGTCGGTAGGAAGAGATATGCTTGAAGTAGGGCATTAAGGAATCCCCCATCATCCAACATGAGTAGTAGTAGAAGGCCAAAGATTTGAAAGGACTCAGACGAAATATTATAAGGATCACCACGAAGTATGTCCCTCACATGCACCATATGTAAATAAGGCACGAAAGAGACCTTATAAATAATGATCGATAATGTAGACTGATCTGAAAATCCTTAGATACCACTTGCTCCTTTAAAAATATACATATTAGCATCTAACCTGATTCAGAATAATTTCTTGATCTTATTGAGGTGATTTGTAGAAAAATGATGGTGTGCTTCTTATCCAAAATCTCATAAATTGATGATTAATTTGAATAATTATCAGATAACACAACATAAAATAAAATAACTCAAATTACATATATTGATGACATAAATTACTTCATCTTCAAGTCCCTTCAAACAATGAGACTGCTCTTCATTATCTCAAGTGCCAAATTACATTACAATATGGACTTACAAAGCCAATTTGATGGTATCTCTTTAAATCCGCTACTCAAAATCAAAAATAGAATTTACCATTGAGTTCCTTGTGAAATTATGAGAAAAATGAGTATAAAGTCGACCATATTCTAAACATGCTCAATTTTATCCTCTTTACATGCCAAACGATGCACTATGGCACTAATTAATGGAAATATGGACTAAGATTTTCACAAATGACCTCTTAGCACAAAAATAACATCACCATTGAACTCCTCACGGAAAAAATGAGAAAAATGAGTATAAACATGACTATGTTTGGACAATATACCTCATAGCATGCAAATCTATGCAACACATAAATTTTCCTTCCTCTTCTTACACATAAATCTATGCTTATGTTCATCCTTGGGATATATGCCTACATTGGAATTTGTGTTGGCCTCAGACTATTTGTAGTCTCGAGATGTGTGGATTCCTTTGTCCACGCACCCATAAATAGGGCATGGGCCAAGCTTCTTACCTAAAACCTTAGGCAAGATTTAAATGTCGATTTGGCGGGTTACCATAACATATTGTGCCTATGGAAAAACAATTAAGTGATTATCATGCAATGGGGGAGGTCACAGGTTCCATCCTCCATGATTCCCTCCTTTGTTGGCACTTTGTTATAACTTACGATATATATATGGTATGTTTGTTAATGGTTTATAACCAAAGTTTTAATGGCCCTGTCATTGATGTCAAAAGTCAAAGTGATGAACTATAATGATGAAGTACATCAGATGAGATTGTCATTGATGTCAACAATTGAAGTGATGATCTATTGTTAAATGACAAATGACATTGTCATTGATGTCAATAGTATATCAGTCAGCAAGAAGATATAAAATGCAGAGATCGATAACGCAAGATTGAGAGGAAGAGTGAACATGTAGTTGAAAGATCAAAACTGTCTACAGGTATATCAGTCAGCAGAACATGTCAAACTGTGTGGAGATATAGACAACGCAAGATCACAAGGAGGAGCGAACATCAAAAGAAAATTGTATGAAGATCAAAGCTCAGAAGTACAGAAGTATTTCGTGTCTATTATTGATCATGATAGGATCAACAATGATTCGTTGATCAAAAGATCTGGAGGAAGAATAGACTATAGAGATTTCATCGGGATCAATGAAAATACTGAACAATTGATCAGTGCACAGAAAATGAGAGAAGCCTCAACAACTATCCGATCAGAATGAGAAGCTCAGTAGCCGTCTGATCAAGAGTTTGACCATGTCGATCATATGATACACCGCACATTGGTCATTTGTGTGACCGTGGGCTTGAGGACCATTGAAAGATCGTGACCGTTGATCTTCTTCAAGAATGTCCGTCAGTCGTCGGATTCAATGGAGCTGCAAGGAGGATAAGCCCAGGAGTTAGTTAACACTCCAAAGCAACGAAATGATCTGATCCGTTGGATCAAGAGGACACGTGGCAAGTGATTGGAATTTCGTTGACTCGCGGATAAGGAAAGTCAAAGACAGTGTTGCATGAACTCGCGAAACGCAAAATCATGATATGATCTAGACCATTGGATCATGGAGGGTCGTAGATCGTCGATCCAACGTAAGAGGATATCGACAAATCGGATATTGGAAAATGGAATATCAAGAAATCAGGAATCGAAGTATTTGGAATGTTGAGAAGTCAAGGATCCCGAACTCGTGAAATCTGAAATACCGAATATATCCTAGTCGTCGATTGGAAGGCGAGCACGTGGCACAAGATTAACAAACTTGGGAATTGGGGATTTGTGATTCGGAGAATCACCGATGAGAGGTGTTCAAAACCCCGAAAGTTGAATCTCCGAAGTCAAGGAGGAAGACACGTATCAAGGTCCATGTCATCTTGAGTGATTTCAATGACAGACCACGTCAGCAAGGACACATGGCTCATTCAGAAAGTGACAAGTGTAAAGTTGAAATTGGAATTTCAGGCACATGTAATTCACGAATCAGAGTGACACATGGCAACTACTCGGCACATGCCAAGTCATCAAGTGACGTCAACAAGTTTATGTCACGTCGAGAGTTTCTACTTCAGGATTTTTGCATAGCAAGAAAATACTCTAATATCTCGAAGTCTCGGACGCTGAAATTGCGAAAGGGACACGTGTCAGTAGATTAACAGCTTCGAAGTTTTGAATATTTGGAGGTCATGAGACCCAATGAGCAAAACGCCAAAGAACCAATGACCGTCCATCTTCATGGAGAATATGACACATCCGATCTGACTAGCAATTTCATGATCGTGAGTTTAGTAAAGTGTGAAGTCACAAAGACTCGAATGTCTAAACACCAAAATCCCGTCAGTCGTCCATATCATCGGGGGAATGAATTGTGACCATTGATTTGATAAAATTCTCATACACTCGTCTTGCCTAACATGAGGTCACCGTCGTTGGTCATATGCTATAAAGATTTTTTAAAGGAAATGATAATATGTTGTTACAGTTGTTATAGCTCGTGGTCCTGTAACGCAAGGTTATATGAAATGGCTTGAAGGAAGCGCCTCCATAGTATCTGGTCTCTGTGAAATTAATGGAGATCCGTGAACAAGTATAAAGGATAAAATTGATCCATGTTGTGATCAATTTATGAAAGGTATTCACGGCAAAGATAATTAAAATGTGATCAACTCATGACAAACAAAAATGAACCGATACACAGTCATGATTAAAAGAGAATTAAATCATGAAAATATGAATAAAGAATAAAAAGGAAAAATGCTATTAATTAAAGTTTAGATTATCATTTTAAATGAAAAAGTACAATGGTTCAAATAAAGGGACACAATGTTTTAAATTTCCCACCTGTTTGAAGATTATATAAACAAGAAAAAGTGGTGAGAAGATAGTGTCTCTGTGGTTCATATTAGAAGATCGAGAACAGGAGTAGAGTCCAAGATGAATAACTATTTGTTCTAAGGTGTCTGTCAATGTCTTATTGAAGATCAAGAACAAAAGAAGACAGAGCAGCAGTTATGCAATCCAGTACTTGATACAGAAGACCATACAAGCAAAGGTTGCAGTAGACAAGTAGAAATACAACAATGGTTGTATGAGTCAAATTCAGTGAAGTACAGAAGAGAATGAATTTCATTATAAACTAAGGGTGGTTGGGTGTTGCAAGGACAGATTGGAGCCTATAGGGGAGTTGGTGCTTCCTTTTCAATTGTAGCTGATTAAACAGGGGGTCGTAGCCTCCTACTAGTTGGTGCTGGTGAACAAAGGGAGTTGGTGCTTCCTTGTCAGTTGTGTCTGACTAAACAGGGGGTTGAATACTCCTACCAATTGTTGCTGGTGAATGAGGGTGTGGGTGCATCCTTCCAGCTGTAGCTGGTATATGGGGTGTGGAAACATCCTTTCAGTTGTAGCTGAAGAAACTTGGGGAATGTCTCTCCATCAAGTTATAGCTTGAAAATAGTTTTGTAAAATAACTTTTTATTAATGAGAAAAGAGTTGGTGGTTTTCCCTGTTGGGTTCCACGATAAAATCTTGTGTTCATAAGGGTTTGTTGTTCATCATATATTTCTTAGTTGAATAATTAATATGTGTTCTTAATATGGATGAAGGTAAAAAGAAAAAGTAGGCAATATTGGTTCACCCACCCCCCCCTCTCAGTATTGTTGGATAGTCCTTCAATTAGTATTAGAGCAAGGTTCCTTTAAGCACAATCTAACAAACTGAAAGGAAGATCAAATTAAGCACACATGGATGGACAAAAGATTTACAATGAGAATGGAACTCCAATACTTAGAAAATAAGAATACATATTTTTTAGTATAAGAATGGAAATTCATTTGAAAGCATTGGGAGATGATGTATGGAATTCAGTGATCACTGGTTATTTCCCACCAAATAGAGTAAGGACTCCAGCTCAAAAGAAAGCCAAGAAAATTAACTCAATGGCAATGAATACAATCCTTGATGGATTACCTGATGATATCAAAGAGAAGATAGGTGAATGTAACTCTGCAAAAGAACTCTAGGAAAAATTAAAAGACCTCTACTCAAATGAGAAGTCAAATGAAGCATTTCAATCAGAACAAAGTTCAGTCTACAACAATTCTAGTGATGAATATTCTTTTGAAGAATACTCAGACATTGAAGTAGTAGTCAATATGGAAACTGAGCTTGAAATTTCTTTGGACAAATTGAGAAAATATAAACAAAGGTGTAAACAACTAAAGGATCAACTTAAGATTGTTGAAAAATTAAAGAAAGGGACTGAAGCCCTTAATAAAGTTCTCAGTCTACAAAGATCTCCCTCGAACAAATATGGCCTTGTATATGACCACGCACACATAATTAAAGGATCAAGTCCTATTACTTAGATTGAGATCGAAGATGACATATCTGGTGATGATACCTCCAAAGAATCTGCTCATCCTCCCAATAAGATGTGTCAAATCAAAAGAGAAGACTCGGCCATCAATAAAGGTAAAGACTCTCCACAATCTTCTGATTGCAATAATGTTGATATTGAATTCTCCCCTACAAGTAGAGAATAAGATTCAAATACAATAACAGAATATTATGTTAGCATTTATCCCATGGAAGAAGAAGAATAAAAACTATCAAAGCCCAAAGAAAAGGTTGATTGGAGTCTCTCTGAATACCTCTATCACCATAATGAATCAAACTATAGATATCTTCATGACTACACTCAAGAATTTATTGAAAAGAGTCAAAAGCATGTCTTGGAAATAAAGGAAATGCTCAAGGACAGTAAAAAGATAATATATGAGCAGGACAATCAGTTAGAAGAGAAAGAAGAGGAGATCAAGAGACCGAAAAATGAAATCAGTCAAGCAAAAGAAGAAAAGAAAGAAGATGATGTCTCAAGCAAAAACCTTGCAGATCTAAGAGAACTAAGGGAAAACTATGTCAATCTTAAAATCCAACTTGAAGAAGCCAAAAGGAGAGAAGAGGTAGTAAGGAACCAGATGGACAAAAAGGAAGAATCTTGTCATAATATGGAAGCAGAAGTTGTGAATCTTAGAAAGAAGGTTGAGAAGTTAGACACCCAAATCAAGTTCTTGAACAACTCCATGACCCTGGATGAGATCTTGGATAGTCGAAGATCACCATATGAAAAAACTGGTCTTGGCCACAACAAGGAAGAAATTAGTAATCTCAAGAAACTTGATGCAAGTCCTTCATTTGTAAAAAGTGAAGACGGGTCTAATGCAAGTATTTCTTTTATAAAAAGGGAAAGCAAGTATGATGAGGTTTCTTCATGTTCAAAGAATAAAAGCAACACTACAAAAATTAGAAGATCAGATCAAGGAAGACATCCATAACCTACTCATACAACTCAAAGCAAGTTCAGAAGAGAGACACCTTCATGGATGAATCAAAGAAGGTATGAGAGTGTCTTTAACGGTTATTGTTTTTCTTGTAATGAATATGGTCATAAAGCCTTGGATTGTAGGCATCATGGAAGAAAACAAGTCGGTAGGTTCAACAATAGTATAATATGTTGGAACTGCAATCATGTTGGACATATTGTTGCACATTGTTACACTATGAGATGCTATAGTTTTGGTGGATATGGCCACAAATCCTATAACTGCTGGAACTCAAGAAGATAGCCAATAAGAAATGTTTCACACAATATGACAACAAGAGTAAATAAGAAGACATGGAAAATAAAATTTGAAGTAGCAAACAAGAAAGATGAGGAAAATATTGTTCCTGAAACTGATGAGGTTAATGATAGGAGTTTGGAGGATGAAACTACTAATAAGGAATATTCTCAAGACAAGAATAAAGAATCTTATGGTGCACATAATAATGAAGTTGATGATGAATCTCCAACTGTAGAACAACAAAAAGAATTGAGTGATGATTGCATCAAAAATCTTTCAATCCTATTTTAAATGGTACACTGAAACTCCTTCCAAAAAAAAAAATTAAAAAAAAAGGTGAACTCTGTCCAAGAAAGTTGCAAAGACTATGCTTAATGAAGCAAATTATCTGATGGATATTCCATCAATTAGTATTGATATTGGAGGAAAGTTGTAAGCACATCAGTACTCATATTGAACATAGGTCAGCTCAGGATTAATAGTAGTAAAACTCTTTGTGAACCCTGTTTTGGAAGAGCTCATTTGGTAAAATACTTCAAAGTCTTTGGAAGTAAGGGTTACATCAAAAGGTGTGATGAGAATTTCGAAAATGTGATGCTAGATCTGATGAAGGTATCCTTCTTGGATATGCTTCTACCAAGAAAGCATACAGATGCTACAATCTTAGGATACATAAGATTGTTGAAAGTACAGATGTCAAGGTGGATGATATACAAAAAAAAAAAATGGTATCCTAGTTAGAGATCAATGAGAATTGATGGACAGAACCAAAGGTTGTTTGAAGAATATGAAACACAAAAATTGCCAATCAATTGATATAGGATGTTAGTAAATTAATAGGGAAGAAACCTTGTCAGAAAGAATTACCTTTTCAGAAACAAAGGGGGAGAATAATCAAAAGCATATAAAGAGCATATTGACAGGGGAAGTCATTCATCTATGACTGGCAGAACATGTTCACAGGAAGAGTTACCCAAGTTCAGTCTGATCAATAACATATAGAGCTTTACGAGTGGTCAGAAAAGTAATTATACTGATAAATCATAAGAGAAGAAACCCTTTTCCATTGATGTCAAAGGGGAAGAGAAACTTCATATAAAGGAAAACTTCATAAAAGGAAAGCATCAACACAGGGAGATTTTTGTATATGAAGTTAGTGTGTTCACCTCAATGACAAAGGGGGAGATTGTTGGAAATATTGTCATTGATGTCAACAATCGAAGTGATGATATGTAATGATGAAGTACATCAGATGATATTGTCATTGATGTCAAGAGTTGAAGTGATGATCTGTTGTTAAATGACAGATGACATTGCCATTGATGTCAACAGTATATCAGTCAGCAAGAAGATAGAAAATGTAGAGATCGATAACGCAAGCTCAGGAGGAAGAGAGAATAGGTAGTCGAAATATCAAAACTATCTATAGGTATATCAGTCAGCAGAAGATGTCAAACTGTGTGGAGAGATAGATAGCGCAAGCTCACGAGGAGGAGAAAATAGCAAAAGAAAAATGTATGAAGATCAAATCTCAGAAGTACATAAGTATTTCATGTCTATTACTGATCATGATAGGATCAACAATGATTCGTTGATAAAAATCCCTGGAGGAAGAACAAACTGTAGAGATTTCGTCAGGATCAGTGAAAATATTGAACAGTTGATCAGTGCGCAGAAAATGCGAGAAGCCCTAGCAACCATCCGAACAGAATGAGAAGCTCAATAGCCATCCGATCAAGAGTTTGACCATGTTGATCATATGATACAACTCACATCGGTCATTTGTGTGACCATGCGCTTGAGGACCATTGAAAGATAGTGACTGTTGATCTGTTTCAAGAATACCCGACAGTCGTCGAATCCAGTGGAGATGCAAGGAGGATAAGCCCATGAGTTAGTTAACACTCCAAAGCAGTGAAATGATCTGATCTGTTGGATCAAGAGGAAACGTAGCAAGTGATTGGAATTTCGTTGACTCGCAGATCAGGAAAGTCAAAGACAGTGTTGCATGAACTCGCGAAACACAAAATCGCGATATGATATGGACCATTGGATCATGGAGGGTCATGGACCGTCTATCCAACGTAAGCGGATATCAACAAATCGGATATCAGAAAATGGAATATCGGGAAATCGGGAATCGAAGGATTTGGAGTGTCGAGGAGTCAAGAATCTTGAACTCGTGAAATCTGAAATACCGAATATATCCTAGCTGTCAGTTGGAAGGCGAGCACGTGGCATAAGATTAATGAACTCGGGAATCAGGGATTTGTGATTCGGACAATCAACGACGAGAGGTGTTCAAAACCCCGAAATCCGAAGCTTTGAAGTCAAGGAGGAAGACACGTATCAAGGTCCACATCATCTTGAGTGATGTCAATGACAGACCACGTCAACATAGCATGTTAGCAAGGACACATGGCTTAATCAGAAAGTGACAAGTGTCAAGTTGAAATTAGCATTTCAGGCACCTGTAAGTCACGAATTAGAGTGACACGTGGAAGCTACTCGGCACGTTCCAAGTCATCAAGTGACGTCAACAGGTTTACATCACGTCAGGAGTTTCTACTCTGGGATTTTTTCATAGCAAGGAAATACTCTAATATCTCGAAGTCTCGAATGGAGAAATTGCGAAAGGGACATGCATCAGTAGATTGACAGCTTCAGAGTTTTGAAGAGTTCGAGGTCATGAGCCTCGATGAGAAAAAAGCCGAAGAACCAATGACCGTCCATCTTCGTGGAGAATATGACACGTCCGATCTGACCGGTAATTTCATGATCGTGAGTTTAGTAAAGTGTGAAGTCACTAAGAATCGAATGTCTAAACGTTGAAATCCCATCAGCCGTCCATATCATCGGGAGAATGAATCGTGACCGTTGATTTGGTAAAGTGCTCATACACTCGTCTCGCCTAACGTGAGGTCACCGCCGTTGGTCATATGCTATAACGAGTTTTTAAAGGAAATGATAATATGTCGCTATAGTTGTTATAGCTCTTGGTCCTGTGATGCAAGGTTATATGAAATGGCTTGAAGGAAGTGCCTCCATAGTATCTGGTCTCTGTGAAATTAACGGAGATTCGTGAACAAGTATAAAGGATAAAATTGATCCATGTTGTGATCAATTTATGAAAGGTATTCACGGTAAAGATAATTAAAATGTGATCAACTCATGACAAACAAAAATGAACCGATACACAGTCATGATTAAAAGAGAATTAAATCATGAAAATATGAATAAAGAATAAAAAGGGAAAATGATATTAATTAAAGTTTAGATTATCATTTTAAATGAAAAGGTACAATGGTTCAAATAAAGGGACACGATGTTTTAAATTTCACACCTGTTTGAAGATTATATAAACGAGAAAAAGTGGTGAGAAGATAGTGTCTATGTGGTTCATATTAGAAGATCGAGAACAAGAGCAGAGTCCAAGATGAAGAACTGTTTGTTCTAAGGTGCTTGTCAATGTCTTATTGAAGATCAAGAACAAAAGAAGATAGAGAAACAATTATGCAATCCAGTACTTGATACAGAATACCATACAAGGAATGGTTGCAGCATACAAGTAGAAATACAACAATGGTTGTATGAGTCAAATTCAGTGAAGTACATAAGAGAATGAATTGCATTATAAACTAAGAGTGGTTGGGTGGTGAAAGGGCATGTTGGATCTTGTAGGGGAGTTGGTGCTTCCTTGTTAGTTGTAACTAACTAAAGAGGGGGTCGTAGACTCCTACCAATTGGTGCCGGTGAACAGAGGGAGTTGGTGCTTCCTTGTCATTTGTGGTTGACTAAACATGGGCTTGAATCTTCCTACCAGTTGTTGCTGGTGAATGAGGGTGTGGGTGCATCCTTCCAGTTGTATCTGGTAAATGGGGTGTGGAAACATCCTTTCAATTGTAGCTGAAGAAACTTGGGGAATGTCTCTCCATCAAGTTGTAGCTTGAAAACAATTTTGTAAAAGAAATTTTTATTAATGAGAAAAGAGTTGGTGGTTTTCCCTGTTGGGTTCCATGATAAAATCTTGTGTTCATAAAGGTTTGTTGTTCATCATATATTTCTTAATTGAATAATTAATATGTGTGTTTAATATGGATGAAGGTAAAAAGAAAAAGTAGGCAATATTGATTCACCCCCCCCTCTTAGTATTGTTGGATATTCCCTCAACACATAAATTTGCCTTCCTCTTCTTGCACGTAAATCTATACTTATGTTCATCCTTGGGATATATGCCTGCATTGGAATTTGTGTTCGCATCAGACTATGTGTAGTCTCAGGATGTGTGGATTCCTTTCTCCACGCGCCCATAAATAGGGCATGGGTCGAACTTCTTACCTGAAACCTTAGGCAAGATTTAAATGTCGATTTGGCGGGTTACCATAACATATTGTGCCTATGGAAAAATAGTTAAGTGATTGTCATGCAATGGGGAAGATCACGGGTTCCATCCTCCACGATTCCCTCCTTTGTTGGTGCTTTGTTATAACTTACGATATATATATGGTATGTTTGTTAATGGTTTATAACCAAAGTTTTAATGGCCCTCGTGTGGTCACGTTGCATTACATATAACCTCATACTATGGGTCGAGGCATAGGCCCTCGACCCGTTTTCCAGCCAAATGAAAACCATTTCAACCTTAAATAATATAAAGGCCATGCATATGTTCAGTCTCATCCTGTGGTATATTGGTAAAAGCTTGGGAAAGGTCTTGGGAGGTCACGGGTTTGATCCTCCAGACTCCCATAAAAATTTTGATAACCATTAACCATAATAGGCCGATGAGGGACTGCCACATGGCAGTATCTTATTGGCTTCCATGTTCCACATGTCCATATATAATTGGTGCCAACTGTATGTATGGATTCCCAAGTCACCTTGCCAACCTGTCATGCCACGTCACCTGCCCACCATGTGTTACCATGTGATATCACCACGTCATAATTGTACCGATTGTATGGTCGTGCCACATGTCACCGTTGCAATGGTGACACGTGTCACCTTGACCATGTTGACTTTTTCCCTTTTTCTCTGGTTTGACCCTAACTGTGACCATCCATAATTGTTGCATACGAACTTTGTTTGAGGCGATTTTTTAATCGTTGGAAAGCTATCGCTGAGCTCTACGCATTGATGGAGTTTTTTAGAGCATTTGAGATAGTCAAATTTTGAGTGTTTCTGGATCCTCCTAAACCTTTGTGAGATTTTTGGATCCTCCTGGACCTCTGTGAGAGTTCCTGGATCACACCTTCCCACTGAAGAACTTTTTTTCCTCCAAAAGTATGAATATTTCAACAACTTAGTGATGATGACTTCTTCACTCTTCCACCTTTCTAAATATTTTGAGACTCAGTCTTCATCTTGGATTTTAGATCTTAGATATTAGATCAATGTACTTTTGTCTGCTTTTGAAATATGGCTCTAACTCTGGCCTCTAGCACTGTCATTAATATATATATAGCTATGGTTCTGGCTCATAGATTAATTCATAAAAAAAGTCTACTCACTAAATCTCTGAAATATTCAAATCTTATTCTTGTTCTCAACATCCACTCCCATCTCCTTCTCTGATGAAGATAGTCTATCTCGGTCAATATGAAACCAAGTCAAATGTTGATCTATGTCTTTCCCTTTTGGACTCTCTGTTTTTTTATTGTTGATGTATCTATAGGAGCCTCTAAATGAATTCCCTATCCATTACTTCTCTCCTTCCTTGAAAACAATTATTTTTGTACTTCTTGAACTACCTCTTCTCAAGGTATACATCTACATGAACATGACATAATATCTAGAATATTCTTATAGAATGCATCCTCTTACAAAGAATATTATTTCTCCTTTACCATCTCTAGGAAGATTTACATCACTTTGATGTTCTTCCTGCTTTTGATCTACATGTTTTAATTGTCTGCATCCTTCTATTCCTTCGCCTTCGATTCTTCATAATAAGAATGTTAACTTAGACAATTCAATCCATATATAGTCCTTTAGTTGATAACAAGACAATACAATTGTGTACACTGTTGTCAAAAGGCTTAGAAATCTTTATAATATCCCTCTCACTCCTATAACAAAGTGACTATATAGAAACCCTTTTACAAGATTCCTCTCACTTCAAACAATATGTAAGGTGGCTATATAGAAATCCTTTTGACAAGATTCCTATCACTCTTAACAACATATAAGGTGGCTACATAGAAACTCTCTTACACAATTCCTCTCACTCTTAACAACACATAAGGTGGCTATATAGAAATTTTACACAATTTGTCTCACTCTTATAATCTACAATGAGTGGATTACAAGCCTTCTAATAAAACATTATAAATAGACTTAGGAGATATCTACATATGCATATTACATTTAAAAAGATACATATTTACACTGAAATCTCTTCTGATGGATGGTTTATTCACGGACTCATCCTCCCCTTAGTACTGGAAGGAGTCTCACAACTTCCTATCTCTGACAATGCCTCTGACGTTGATGTTGAATGTGACATTGAATTTGATCCAGAATATGATGATGAATATAGGAAACCATTAGAACAGATTACAGGTCTTCCCAGTAACCTATATAACCTCTCTTTGCAAACACCAAGCACTATTGTTGTGTCTTGAGCAACTTCCCTTGAATACACAAGTCCTGGCCATTCTAGAATATGAATGCATATCCTTCATCTTCAAAAGTCACAACTGAGAGTAGGTTCACTTTCAAATATGGAACATATGCTCTATTTCTAGAAACCCTCCTGAATCGATGTGGAACCTTACATATACATACCCTTTTATTTCTTGTCTGGTGTTAGTTCCAGATCCTACATAGCAATCTATGTTGATCTATGAGAAATTCAGGAATACTGATTTCATCCTGGTCATGTGGAAAGATGAGCCACTATACAAAAACCATTCCTCGATGTCTTCATATATCACTCTGTTAAGACCAACCATTAGGAAGTATTATTTCTCAAATATTTCAGCAATACCATTAACTTCTCCTAGGGATGCTACTTGTCTTCTTTCAAGTGCCCTTAAATCTTTTCGGTTCCACTTCGGAGGCAAGTGCGGATAAAGTTTCCAACACTTCTCAATCTGATTTCCACTCTTACCACAATAAGAGCAAAGTATCGTGTTCCCATATTGGAACCACAATCCCTTCGTGTCATTCCCCCTTTTCCTCTATTTTGATAAATGACCTTTACCTTTAGCCTTCTTCTTGGAGTGTTTTTCTTTCACGGACTATCTTCTTTGACATTTCTCCATATCATGGATACTAGTTCCACATGAAGCACATGGATACATAGACCATTTACCAATGGGAAAAGTATTCATTCCCTATTTAGAATGCACATCCTTCTTTGAAGATGTCTTACACATGTTACCTTTCCCTGGGATGCAAGGTAAGACTAACTGCTAATGAAGGACCTATTCATTTGAATTTCTCCATGCTTCAACTGTCCTCGGGTATTCTCCATATTGACAGGAAAAAAAATAATATGGGGAGTCATACTTCTCGTTCATGCCTTTTTAAGGGGCTAGTTTCTCTTGCATCAGAGACTTTACATTCTCAACTTTCCAATATTCATTGATTGATGTTGGTGTCAATATCTAATCCTTGGTCTGCCACTTTCTTCTCAACTCATGAAAAATACCTTTATGGAATTCCTCATGACATATCAATTGATCTTGCAGCTTCTACTTCTCTTCCTCAAAAGTTTGCAGTTGCATCCTTAACTCAAAATTCTGCTTCTAAATTTGTCAGTTAATGTTCTTTTTCAACCTTAACTTCATGAGAGATTTACTCATTTTTTCCTCCCAACAAGAGTCCTCAAAATCTTCACCAAATTAAGTCTTGGACCTCGTCACATCAACAACTTGCAAATACATGTCAAAAATAGCTCTGATACCACTTGATCTGAAAATCCTTCGATACCACTTGCTCCTTTAAAAATATACATATTGCCATCTAACCTGATTCAAAATAATTTCTTGATCGTATTGAGGTGATTTGCATAAAAATGATGTTGTTCTACTTATCCAAAATATCATAAACTGATGATTAATTTGAATAATTATGAGATAACACAACATAAAATAAAATAACTCAAATTACATATATTGATGACATAAATTACTTCATATTCAAGTCACTTCAAACAGTGAGACTACTCTTCATTATCAAATTACATTACAATATGGACTTACAAATCCAATTTGATGGGCTCTCTTTAAATTCACAACTCAAACTTAAAAATATAATATACCATTGAATTCCATGCAAAATTAAGAGAAAAATGAGTATAAAGTCGACCATATTCTGAATAGGCTCAATTTTACCTTATTTACATGCAAAACGATGCACTATGGCACTCATTAATGGTAAGTTGGACTAAGACTTTCAAAAATGACCTCTTAGCAAAAAAATAACATCACCATTGAACTCCTCTCGAAAAAACGAGAAAATGAGTACAAACATGCCTATGTTTGGACATTATACTTCATGGAACACAAATCTATGCAGTACATCAACTTAGCTTCCTCTTCTTGCATGCAAATATATGCATTAGCTTCCTCTGATTCAATTAGAATCTGTTTCCACCTTGGAATTTGTGCAGTCTCGGGATGTGTACAGTCCTAGCTCCGCACACCCATAAATAGGGCGCAAGCCCAACTTCTTACCCAAAACCTTAGGTAAGTTTTTAATGTTCATTTGATGGGTTATTATAACATATGGGGCCTATGGCACAACGGTTAAGTCATTGGCATGAAATGGGGGAGGTTGCGGGTTCCATCCTCCGCGATTCCCTCCTTTATTGGCACTTTGTTACAACTTACGATATATATATATATATATATATATATATATATATATGGTATGTTTGTTAATGGTTTATAACCAAATTTTTAATGGCCCTCTGCACGAATATAGGTGTGGTCACATTTCAATACATATAACCTCATACTATGGGTTGAGGGATAGGCCCTCAGCCCTTTTTCCACCCAAACAAAAACGATTTCAACCTAAAATAATACAAAGGTCATACATATGTTAAGTCTCATCGTGTGGTCTATTGGTAAAGGCTTGGGTAAGGTCTTGGGAGGTCATGGGTTCAATCCTCTGGACTCCCATAAAATTTTTGATAACCATTAACCATAATAGGTTGATGAGGGATTGCCACGTAGCAATCTCTTATTGGATTCCCTATGCCATGTTTCAATCTATAACTGGTGCCAACTATATGTACGGATTTCCAAGTCACCTTGCCATCTTGTCATGCCATGTCACCTACTTGCTATGTGTATCTATGTGAGCTTACCACGTCAACACTATACAAACTATACATTCATGCGACTTGTCACCCTTGCAGTGGTGACACATGTCACCTTGACCATGTTGACTTTTTCCTTTTTCCCTTGGTTTGACCTGAACTTTGACCATCCATAACTTTTGCATATGAACTTCATTTGAGGTGAGTTTTGTGATGTTGGAAAGCTATCACCGAGCTCTACGCATTGATGACATTTTAGATATCATTTGAGATGGTCAAACTTTGGGATTTTATGGATCCTCCTAGACCTTTGTGAGTGTTCCAGATCCTCTTGGACCTCTGTGAGTGTGTCTTGGATCCTCCTGGATCAAATTTTATTGACAAAGGAAAGGAAAACACCAATGGGGACAAATGGAATCCAAGATACTACATAAATCCCAATGTGTGAATAATGTTCTTGTTGTCGAACATAAGGGAAACCACTCAGTCAGTGACCAATGATTGAATTTCATCTGTTGAGTGTAAGGTTACCTATCAATGATGAAAATAGGGCCAAGGTGAAAATGTAGTCTAAACTCTCAAAGCAATGTGTTGCAGTCAATAAGATCTTAACCCATCGATGGGAAGTCAATGGGGACCTTCCATACCAACACGAGTATAGGACAAATATACTTTTTATTTTGAGATTTACTTGACACATGGGAAGGCCAAATTGGAAAGTCAAGAATTATGTGGAACGACCAGTAGAGGTTAAACTTCCTCTTAACAAGAACATGACACATTATGTGACTTAGGCAACACATACTAAAAATGATCATTAGCATAAGTCTATTGTAATGTCCCTTTCCAAATAGGAGCTCTAGAAAAGGTGGCTTAATGGTCTAAACCACCCCGTTAGACTATAGCCAGGGCCAAAGAGGGGTAAACAGGGTTACTTGAGGTCACTCTAGTCACAGGTGTTATATTCAGAAAGTGACATTGAGATAACAAGGGTTAACAATGCTTTTAAGTCATTATGAGCTAAAAATAGAAGTCAACAGTGAATTAGGATTTCAAGAGTGATGTAGGGTTTCAACATGATTTAGGGTTTTAGAAAGCTATAAAGGAAGGGTCAGCGACCTAATTCATCATTATGAAAATTATGACTTGACATTGAGGAGAAGAGGCGCATCTCAGGAGAGATAGTTCAGTGTATTCCATGAGGAAGACACCAGTTGGTTGATTTCGGTGTTGAAAGACACCCTAGTCACCAAGAAGATCATCCAGGTCTTCCATCATTCTTCATTGATTCTGCAGTGCTCCCATATTCTGGGTATTATCTTTTAGTTTCTTATTTGTATTCCAGCTAAGATCCTTTTGTCTTTTGATCTAGCCAAGTGTTGTTATTTTATTCAGCCGCAGTTGCTTATTTTTCGGCTAAGATCCTTTGTATGTTGATCTAGTCGAGTATTGTCAGTTATTCAGCCGCATTCGTCCATTTTGTAATCCACAGAGATATCATAATACAAACTTGCAGTCCCTTGTCGCGTTTATTATTTGTATGATCATTTATATGTTATAAACCTTTGATCCTACACACACATTAGCAGTGTTTCCCAGACTAGCGAGGTTAGGAACATTACAGTGGTATCAGGGCTTTAGTCCTGCCAGCCTGTGATTAAAGACAATGAGTGCAGTAGAAGACCCAGAGGGTCGTGAACACGTAGGTGATGAATATGTCACTTACAACAGGCATCAAGAAAGAAGGCATAGGCCTGATTTTCCCCCTTTTCCTCCTAGCTCAGAGGAAGAGGAAGAGGCACACAGAGAAGCAGAGAGAAGGGCAGAGCGTGAGGCTGAGTGCGAGGCATAGATGATTCTAGGAGATAGATATGAGTGACTAGAGGGCAGTGGAAAGGCCCCCGTAAATCCAGAGGCATCTTTCATGCAGGTTATCAATGGTATGTTAGCTAGTCAATGGACCATGTCTCAGTCCTTGACACAGGTGGTTGATAGATTGGCTAGAGTGGGCACCCTAGATACACAAGTCCCGCATGCAGCACAGGCGAACTTGGGAGTAGGCAGTAGACCCCAGTCACCCTCTCACACATACACCTCTACCAGTAGGATTCCCAGACCCTTGTTTCCTAGTTTCCAGAGGGCACCCTCGGTAGCAGCACTGCCACCAATAGCACAGAGGCCACCCACTCATGCCGACGACATTGCAGAGTATAGGAGGGAGTACGCAGCATTGGGTCATGACTTCCATTAGGACATGACCTTACTCGAGTACTGTGGAATCAGACTCAGGAACCGCCCCAGAGAGCCGCAGAGGGGAGGACCACAACAGTAGCAGGGGCATAACCTCGATTTCATCCGAAAATTTGGGAAACTCATCATCCCTTCTTTCGACGGATCATCCAAATACACTGCTAGAGCTTGGGTACATAAGCTAGACATGTATTACAAGCTTAACCAGATGACCAAGATAGAGGCCATCAGTTTCGCGACCTTACACTTGGAGGGTGAGGCACACGATTGGTGGTATCATGGACTGGTGACATTGGGTCACAGTCACATCACCTCCTATAGGGAGTTTATAGATAGGCTCATGGATAGGTTTGACAGGAAGGATCCTGAGATACACTTCATGGATCTATCCTAGTTGAGACAAACTGGCACAACAGAGGCGTTCATCACAGAGTTTCAGCGGGTAGCCGTGGCAGTGAAAAATATATCAGAACCCAGGTTGATCATGCTATTCACAGAAAGACTCACAGAGCCTTTGAGAGGATGGGTGAAGGCATACAGGCCTCCCACTTTGCAGGATTCCATCCTTTGCACTCGAGATCTGGAAGACTCAGTGCCAAAGACTAAAACTTTCTCCAAACCATTTGTGCCCTAGAGGGATCAAGACAGGAAGCCATTCCAGAGAGAATGGAAGGGAAAGGAGAAGTTGGATGATGAGACTAGGCGAGAGATTATGAGGAAGAATATTTTCTTCAGCTGCAGAGATCCTTGGGTCCCAGGCCACAGGTGCATGGGAAAGGGAGAGATTCATTATATTGAGGTAGCAGCAGACAGCGTGGATAGTGAGGAGGAGGAGCAGGACAGTGGATCCACTAGTTCAGAAGAGGAGTCAGCACCAACAAAGGAGCAACTTCCCCATAGACCACCAACACTAGCAGGAACCCATCCTCCAGTAGTCCCACAACTGCCAGAGCAGGCTAAAGGAGGAAACCAGCAAAGGGAGGAGTCATAGCAACCCTTTCTGGTGTTCCCAGGTATGATACCCTCCGTATCAGAGGGATTATTCAGGGGCAATGGGCAATCGCCTTGATAGATGGTGGGGCCACCCACAACTTCATCGACGCTTCACTAGTATTGAGACGGGCACTTTAGACAGAGGAGTTTGAGGGGTTTGATGTTGCGGTAGCAGATGGCCACACAATGGAGTGTCTAGACAGAATTCCAAACTTAGAGATGAAGTTAGGCAACTATATAGTGAGAGACACATTTTATGTGGTTGACCTATCGGACATAGATGTGGTGTTAGGAGTTCAATGGATGATTACCTTGGGAAAAATCACTACCAACTACCAAACCTTGGAAATGGGATTCAGAGATCAGGATGGGAAGAAGGTTTTTCTAAGAGGTATGTCAACAGGAGCACCTAGGACAGTTTCATCCAAGAGGATGGAGAGGATATTCATACATGGGGAGGTAGCATATGCCACAGAATGTTTGATCACTACTCAGAAGGATTCAAAAGATTGACAACAATACCACACAGAGATCAAGAATTTATTGGGACGACATCAGCAGGTCTTTGAGGCAATCCCACCAAGGAGACCACCTAACAGGGGGTTTGAGCACACCATTGAGTTAGAGAAGGGGGCCAAACCTATGATCACCCCCCCCCTATCGTCATCCTAGGAGGTTCAAGGATGAGATAGAGAAGGCAATCAAGGAATTGTTGGTGATGGGACACATCAGACCGAGCAGCAGCCCATTTGCTTCTTTAGTTGTCTTAGTTCTGAAGAAGGATGGCACCATGAGGATGTGGATTGATTACCGAGCCTTGAACAAGAAAACCATAAAAAACCGATACCCTATCCCACGCATTAACGATTTGATGGATGAACTGCATGGGGCAGTTTTCTTCTCAAAATTTGATCTACACTCTGGATATCACCAGATCAGCATCCGAGAGCAGGACATAGAAAAGATGACATTTCAATGTCATTTTGGACACTTCAAGTTCCTGGTTATGCCATTTGGGCTAACCAATGCACCAGCTACATTCCAGTCTTGCATGAACCATATATTCAGGGATCAGTTAAGGAAATCAATCTTGGTTTTCTTCGACGACATCTTGATCTATAGCTGGTCATGGTAAGAGCATATGAGGCACCTGGATGAGGTATTGAGCATCATGGAGGCACAGTCATTATATGCCAAAGAGTCCAAGTGCGAGTTCAGTATGACAGAGCTACTTTACTTAGGCCACATCATCAGTGCACAGGGGGTACAGGTGCACCAAGAGAAGATCAGGGCCATTCTGGATTGGCTAATGCCCAAGAACGTGACAGAATTGAGGAACTTATTCGGGCTGTGGAGCTATTACAGGCGGTTCGTCTGAGGTTTTTCTCAGCTTGGAGCACCGCTGACAGATCTTACCAAGCATGGGGCCTTCACATGGACCGAGAAATCACAGGAATCCTATGATCACATGAAGGAAGTCATGGGCACTTGTCCAATGTTGGCACTACTAGACTTCACCCTGCCATTTGTACTAGAGTGTGACACATCTGTCGAAGATATCGGTGTAGTTTTGATGCAGGGAGGACACCCCATTGTATTCAAGAGCCGGAATCTTAGTCAAGTTGAGAGGTTGTACTCCATTTATGACAATTAAATGTTGGCAATTATGCATGCCTTGACCAAGTTCAAACAATATTTGGTGGGCAGCAAATTCGTGGTCAAGACTGATCACAACAGTTTGAAGTATTTCCTTGAGTAGAAGGACCTCAATGAGCGCCAACAGAAATGGGTGACGAAGGTATATGCATTCAACTTTGACATAGAGTATGTCAAGGGGAAGAAGAACATTGTGGCCGATGCACTATCGAGGAAACCTGTGGCATGTCCTTTGATGGATATTTTAGAAGATTGGAAATCCCACTTGTTAGTGGAATATTCCAAGAACAAGTTCGCTTGTGAGGTGATGGATGGAAAGATAAAGGATGACCGGTACAGGGTCATTGACGATGTCATATTTTACAAGGATAGAGTTTACTTGGTGCCAGATTCAGGGCTTAAGAAGAAAATCCTCACCACAGTTCAGGATTCACCTCTAGCAGGCCATCAGGGGTTTTTCAAAACCTACAGATAGATCAGAGAGAGGTTCTCATGGAAGGGCCTCAAACAAAACGTTATGAGACACGTCAGTGAGTGTGTGACTTGCCAGCAGAAAAAGTCATAGCATGCTCTTCCAGCAGGGCTACTTCAGCCACTCCCCATTCCAGAGCAGAAATGGGAGAGTATATCTATGGACTTCATCACCGGTCTACCCAAGGTCTAGGGTAAGGACTGTATCTATGTAGTGGTCAACATATTGACCAATTTTTCTCACTTCTACACCATACCGACAGAGTACAGTGTAGTTCAGGTAGCCAAGCTTTTCTTCAGGGAGGTCTTCAGACTTCATGGGTTGCCAAAGAACATCATCAGTGACAGGGACAGTCGGTTCATAGGGACATTTTGGAGAGAGTTGTTTCGGTTGGTGGGGACAGAGTTGACACCTAGCACCAACTATCACCCTCAGACAGATGGGCAGACCAAGATTGTCAACAAGTGGGTTGAAGGGTATTTGAGGAACTATGTAGGAGGATAGCAGAGAACGTGGGTAAAGTGGTTATGTTTAGGGGAACATTGCTACAACACCACCTTCCACATGTCCATTGGTGTGACACCCTTCTGAGCATTATACAAATATGATGCTCCCACTTTGGTAGACTTGGTCTTCGGGGAGAGCAGAGCTCCCAAGGCCAAGGATTGGATCATAGAGAGTCAGGAGATTCTCCAATTTTTGAAAGAGAACCTGCAGACGACGCAAAACTGACAGAAGATAAGTGTAGATAGGCACAGGATAGAGCGTAGCTTTGAGGTTGGATATTTTGTTTTCTTGAGACTCCAACCCTACAGACAGTCATCTCTGAAGAAGAGTGGAGCCGAGAAGCTCAAGCCCAGATTGTATGGTCCTTACAGGATCATGCGCCGAGTAGGCGAGGTTGCTTACGAGCTAGAGCTTCCACAGGGGAGAAAGATTCATAACGTGTTCCATGTGTCTTGCCTCAAAAAGGCAGTGGGACAATTCATTAACACATCAGAGGAGATTCCCCTGTTGGATGAGGAGGGAAAGTTGGAGTTAGTTCCGGAGGAGGTTTTGGAGTTCCGGGAGAGGAAACTAAGGAGTAGGGTCATCATAGAGTGTTTGATCAGATGGAGAGGGCTTCCAGTAGAGGACGCTACTTGGGAGAGCGAGCAGGTGTTGCAGCACCCTGTACTGGTATTGCTTGAGGACAAGTAATTTCGGGAAGGGAGGACTGTAATGTCCCTTTCCAAATAGGAGCTCCAGAAAAGGAGGCTTAATGGTCTAAACCACCCCATTAGACTATAGCCAAGGCCAAAGAGGGGTAAATAGGGTTACTAGAGGTCACTCTAGTCACAAGTGTTATATTCGGAAAGTGACATTGAGCTAACAAGGGTTAAAAACGCTTTTAAGTCATTATGAGATAAAAATAGAAGTCAAAAATGAATTAGGGTTTCAGCAGTGATTTCGGGTTTCAACATGATTTAGGGTTTTGGAAAGCTATAAAGGAAGGGTCAGCGACCTAATTCATCATTATGCAGATTATGACTTGTCATTGAGGAGAAGAGGCACATCTCAGGAGAGATAGTTTAGTGTATTCCAGGAGGAAGACACCAGTGGGCTGATTTCGGTGTTGAAAGACCCTAGTCATCGGGAAGATCATACAGGTCTTCCATCATTCTTCATTGATTCCGCAGTGCTCCCATATTTCGGGTATTATCTTTTAGTTGCTTATTTGTATTCCGGCTAAGATCCTTTTGTCTTTTGATCTAGCCGAGTGTTGTTATTTTATTCAACCACAGTTGCTTATTTTCTGGCTAAGATCCTTTGTATGTTGATCTAGTCGAGTATTGTCAGTTATTCAGCCGCATTCGGCCATTTTGTAATCCATAGAGATATCATAATACAAATTTGCAGTCCCTTGTCACATTTATTATTTGTATGATCATTTATATGCTATAAACCTTTGATCCTACACACACATTAGCATCTTTTCCTAGACTAGCCAAGTCATGAACATTACATCTATGATGCAAAAGGAAAAAATAAGCGGTCCATAGTAACTGGAAAAATAATCAGTCAGAGGAGTACCAACTCTATGTAACAGGATCAGTTTCCTAAAGCCATACTAAACCCAAACTGTTGATACTTGACTCAAGAGTTTTTGCTTTGTTTAGAGGTGACACAACTGCTACCAATACAGATACAAAAGACTCATCCCCACTCTCCTTTTTTGTTATTTTTTTCTTTTTCTTTTTCATATTACAAAAGCCTGAAAAAAATAAAAGAGCGTTAGTATACATGGAGGAAACGAGTGTCACAGGTGACAAAACTAGTTCCAAGTGAAAGGAACATACTTATTCTCAATGCAAGGAAATCATGTGCAGGAGATGGACACTCGGGGGAACTTTCCCTCCTAGGTTTGCAACGAAAATAATATGCAAGGCTAGCAATTGATTAGAATGCATAAGGAAGTGGCTAAGTAAACAACAAGTTGAAGCCGCCATTAGGCTCAAAAGCACAAGCAGTGAAATGCAATGCAGTAATATAACTTAACACATAAATATGGGAATCCCACAAGTAAAAGCTAGAAAAATATTGAGAAGAGAATGTGTTATCACATGAAGTTGTTATGGGTCAATTCATGCTTAGGTTTTGGTTTTTATCCTTAGTATGGTTTAAGTTTTACTTTTGACCTCCTCCTTATAGTATTCTTAGGTCTTAGCACAAATAAATTAAGGTTGATGTTGGCCCAAACCTATGGTTTATATCTTCATCTCATCACAAAATTAGACAACCATCACCATCATCCTTATGCCACCACTACCTTGACATTTCACCACTTCCACTATGCACTTAAACCCCTCCACTTTGTCCCTCAACCCGTTAGAAGGTCAAATCAAATTCATTTAGTACGTTGCCATCTCATCAGGACATTTTGTAGCGTGTCTCAACTACATCTTCCCTCATCACCATTATTTCACTTATGAGACCTGTGTCAGTCAATCTCCTTGTTTTAAGCATTCATGATTTAAAGGAAATAATATGGGATTTATTCATTTAAGGTTGTTCTAACTGTTTTCTCAAAGATTTCAAAATGCTCCTAGCTTGGCGCTGCAGAAACTATTGAGTTCAGACAGGCGCTACATAATTTACTATAGACTGGATGGAGAAGGTGAATTGGAGGTTAGAGTTGATGCAAGGGATTTCGTCCAATCTGAAGCCTATCAACTTTTAAGCCACAGTCTTCAGGTACTCCATGAGATTTTTAAGCCTTGTTAAAGATCAATTACAGGTTGTGCTTGTATTTCCTCTTCTGGGTGTTGTGAATTGATGATCCACATTACCAACCTGCCCCCTTTACCTTTGTTGTCACAAATTCCCAGCCAATTGCAGTGTTTTTAGATTCTTTACTAAAATCTAGAAAACCTTGTTGTCAAAGCCACTGTTCCTATCTCTTTCTTGGCCTTTTTTGTTTGTACTACGGAATCTGCTGCAGGTTATGTTGTGAATCCCTTGTTTTGGTGCTACAAACCTGTACATCAAACTCAACACCGCTATCCTCTTATCACACAACCTGTACCAACTGATTACCTTTAAAATTTCCATTTTTATTTCAAGTCTAAAGTCTCTCTGCGTTGGAAATTGAAAAGAGCCCTGTTGTTTAAAAAGTGATGACCTTGCAAATGATGGTGAAGTGTTAACTTAAAACTTTGGTAGTTTCTTTCTCCTTGCATATCTATCTTTCCTGAAGGGTTTTCTTCCATTTTCTAACCATTAGCTTCCCTTTCATAAGCTCAGAGGTAAAATAGGTAGGAAGACTCTAAAGCCTTAAAAGAAACCATCTTTGAAAAAGACTATCCATCCAAACCCTAAGACCTATGTCCTATTTTTCCTCTTACATCTCTCAGATTGTGGTCTTAGTTTTCCTCCTATAACAAAAAATGGATACACCACAACAGAATAAGGCTCACAAGGGTGGGTGAATATTCATGACGGAGCCCTATGACATGCAACTATTTGATGTTGAAACTTTGATCAGAGAGGTATTCCAATGAGTTGGATGTTTCAATTTCTGTCAGAAAATGCAGAGGGGGCACCCTGAGGTAGCCAGAGAGTTTTCCTTGAATTTTGATGGAACCAAAACTAAGGTGGGAACTCTTGAAATGGAGGTATTTGAAGCAACAATTGCAGCAACTACTGAGATACCAAACACTGGTGAAAGATGGCTTAAATCCATGAATCTTAATGCAGCCTTCTCTAAAGAATTCCTTAAACCAGAATGTAAGGGAGATAACCTATCAAAGGGAGTTCCTAGGAGCCACTTGGTTGAGGGATTTGACAAGATGTTAAGGGTGATCCATATATATTTCACCTGTGAGGGAAGATTCAATATGATTTACCAATACCACATTAGACTTTTGTTGCACTTCACAAGAAAAGACCTCATGAAGCTCCCTTTCTATTTGTTTAGGAGTATTGGGGAAATGGATGACAGTGTCCAAGCCAAGTCCAAGGATATGGACACAAGTATTTTTCACTGAGGGTTGATTAATATGCTTGTGATGGAGGAATTGAATAATAGAAACATGGAATGGGATCAGTTCATTTCCTCTGCACATATGTAATTAAATGTAGTTCCTACTCCTCAATCTAAGGTGCAGATCCCTCTTCAAGATGATAGAACTATTCACACAGAGACAAGTAGAAAGAGGAAGGGAAAAAAAAATTCCAAAGATGATGAAGATCCTAAGTAACGAGAAGAAGAAGGGGAAGATCATCACTCTCCACAAAGGGAATTTTCACCCCAACCAACTCCAGAATTAGCAAAAAATCCATCAACTAAAGCCACGGGGAAAAAAGGAAGAAGGTTACTCTTCCCCTCACCAGCTACTTAATTTGAAATTAAAGCTAGGAGGCCCTTCACCAGGTCATCAACCAAGAAGGAAGCTGTTGGAAAAGAGGTCATAACATAAACTCTTCTCAACAGGAAGGATAAAGGAAAAATTGAGACTGTTCAAAAACATATTGAAGTCATAGACATAACCACTCCCCCTGAGAACCCTACCTTCAAAATATTGTTCAGACAACTGAGAGAAGCTAGAAAGGAGGTTTCTCACTTGAAGGAATAAGGTTTGGATGAGAGGGAAAAGTTGAAGGCATTGATGGATATGTATTTGGAAACTATTGATATGGCCAGGTTTACAACAAGGAGATTTATTCCCCTCCATAGGCAGCTTAAAAATTTATACAAACAGAACAGAGATTTACAATCTCAAATTAGAAATCTTAAGATGGAGTTGCATCCTTTCAAGGAAGAGATATCCCAAAGAAATTTGAATGTGTTGGCTAATGTTGCAACTAAAAGGAGTACCAGACTCAGGAGGTGAAGTGAAGTGGCCCAAAGAATCTTAATTTTGGAAATGGTTAGCCTTGCATTTTTGAAGATTTTGGGGAAGTATAATTCCTATACCTAAATTTTCATTCATACATCCTATTAGGAGGCTTCTACAGGCTTATCTACCTTTTGGAAAACAAATTGGGGTATTTTTGGCTCAAGATGGATAAATGAGACAACTACGGGACATTTCGCAGCGCCTGGCACTGCGAAATAGTCAACACAGTCAAACGCTGCAACTTCACCTCGAAATCCACTGTGAAATGGTCTACACAGTTAACACTGCAACCTCACTACGAAATCCTTTGCGAAATGGTCTACACAGTTAAAGCTACAACCTTGTTGTGAAATCCACTGTGAAATGGTCTACACAATCAGACACTGCAACGTCACTGTGAAATCCGCTATGAAGTGGTCGATACAGTAAATGCTACAGGCATCGCTACCAACTCCTGTTTTGATGGGTTTTGAGAGGATCAATGGTCACCAAATGGCTAGTGGAACATGGCACAACTAGTTGGAAGTCAGTTAAAGATGGAGGTTACCTGGAAACAAAGGAAATGCGCTCAAAGGACACCTCACTATGCAAGATTAGGATGTTAGGATGGTTTCCAGCATTTACCTATTTTATAGCAGTTTGTTTTGTCCTCTCTGTACAGGTGTTAGATTTTGAGTTTTAGGTGGTAGAATCCTATGTTAGAGGATCCAACTTGCATTTTATGCTATGATTTCATGTTTAGGCTATAAATGCAGCATTATAAGACATTGATGGGTTCGAATGGTTGATGTAAAAGATGTTTTTTGGTAATTTTAATGAAAAAGAGCCTACTCTGGTTTTGATGTATCATACTTGATGAAATCATGTTTAATGGAAGTTAGTTCTCTTTTTTCCATCTTATTTCTCTCACTTTGAAATTGTACTATCATTGAAGGATTCAAATGATATTGTGTAGTTGTATGACAATGGATGTTTGATTGTGATATTGTTATATCTTTCTCAGAGTTTTGTTTGCTTGGATTTAAGAAGTTCTTGTATCTGAAGCATTTCCCTCCTTTGTCTACTGGCATATCCTGAAGCTAGTGGTAGAGTCAATTCATTTTCTTACTAAATATTCCCCCTATTCACACTAATCCTCAAAACCCTTACCTAAGTTAAACAATACCTCTTTTTTTTGTTGTACTTTACCCATATTTTCATGTGTTTTGACATTGTTGAACTGAGTTTTATCCATTTGACACCTCATTTGAAAACTTATCTCATAAACCTATTGATGGGTACTGAGCTTTCACTTTAGCATTCAAAGTGTAACTTTCAATGTTAACATTCTTGGCGCCATTTCCTAGGAATGGATTGAAAAATTTTCCCTGGGATTGAAAGACAAAGAAATATTGATTCTGAAGGTGCATAAGTAATCAGTACATTGAAGACTACAGTTTGCACCTGGCGACTCCACTGTTTCAGTTGTGGATCCTAAAGGTAGACACACGAGGTCTACTCCACATCTACCTCTGGCTACACCTGAAGCTGACCCAGAGAAGATTATCAGGAAGGGAAAAGCTTCTCAAGAAGGATTTTCAGCCATTGTTCCAGGTACTACTGGTCATTTTCCTGATTCCACTTTTAAAACACCAGTAACTGTATCTAGCACTCCTCTTTTATCCTCTATTGAAATTTCCAGAAATTTGAATCTTAAAGATTTCCCTATAGAATACTCTTCTTTTTCTCTCAAATTGAAAGAAGAAAGTTTTGAAGCTATTTCCTCTCATGATGTTGTAAGTTGGTTTATACTTGAGAGCTTAGAATATTTTCCTACCTTGGTTTCTCCATCTCCTGCTTCTCTTAAATGCGTTGTGACAAAAGAGGAAGAAACCTCAGTTCCCTTGGAATCTACACCATCTTCTTCCAAGACTCATCCTCTCCTTCTGAAAACTGAAATCTCTCCATCCTACTTTCCTCCTTCTCCCAAGCTACACATAATCAAGACTGCAATTGTACCAGTCAAGACACAATCTCCTCCTTGTTCTCCTAGGATTTGTAATCCAATGGCAGGTGCTAACCTTCCTAGAAATATGATGGATGCAATAGTAGCTGCTAGGTATGCCCCTCTTGTGTTGCCTCAGCCTATGAATTCTCTCCCAGTTGGATACTACCTTAAGTACATGCCCAAGTTTACAGGGGAAGAGGACATAACTACATAGGAACACCTTGCAGCCTTTTATAGCTATGTCGTCAATCTTAATATTGAGAATGAAGATGTTTGGATGAGATTTTTTGTACAAATCCTTGATGGTGAGGCTAGGAAATGGTTTAGGGGTTTATCTCCTGGATCTATTGCTGGAATTGAAGCTCTGAATTATGCCTTTCTGAGGCATTGGGGAGATAATAAAGATTTCTTATATTTTATTACATAGTTTTGGTCACTCAAGAGGAAAGAAGGGGAATTTGTTTCAGATTTTTCAAAGAGACTTAATAAATTGTACAACAAAATCCCCACAGAAATTAAGCCCACTGAAACTTCTACCAAGATCACCTGTGTCATTGCTTTTGACCCTGATTTTTGCCTCTTGTTGAGAGAAAGGTGATCTACTTCTCTAGCTCATATGCAAGATGCAGCCTTGGAAGAAGAATCTAATATATTGGCAACTAACAAGCTCAAGGAAAAATATTATAGAGATAGGAGAAAAAGTAGGGTTGAAGCTTCAACCTATGATTCCTCTGGTGTTAATACTTAAGTAGATGAAATAACAAAATTGGTTAAATCACTTTCTGTTGAAATGGAAAAGATGAATCTTGAGGGAAAACAAAATTATAGAAACACACAAAATGTTGATAACAGAGGAAATTTCAGGAGACCAAACAATGCCCCTCGGGTCCTTCAAAGAGATAAAAGAAATAGGGATGATCAAAAAGTCCAAACCCCTCTCCAAAATAACATGGTTGATGATGAAGTAGGAGAGGATGAAGAAACAGATCCGGAAATTCATCGTGTGGGTGATACCTCTCCATCCCCTCATCTAACTTAGTCTGCATATGAGGAGTCTCTTATGGACAGTCAATTGAATGAATTGATTAAAGGGGAAAAAGCTAATGAAAATCCAAATAAATACAACTTAAGTTCAAAAAAGGAGGGGAAGCTTAGTACATCGGATCATCCCAACAAAACATAAAATTCTTCTAAGGTTGTTGTTTCTAGCAGCAAAGAAAAAGAGGAACAAAACTCTCAAACAATGATTAAGACCCATGTTCCAAAAATTAAGGAGATTCTTAAATCCCCCTCTTCCTTTAGCTTTGAAAATGAAATTCAAAAGATAAAAATCCCAGTACCATTTTTGGAGCTGATTAAAAATAAAGAGTTCAAAAAATATATTTCCAAGATTATGCAACCTGAATCTTCCTCCAATTCCACAGACTCAGTGAACCTACAAGATGAAAAACCAACAATCATATTGGGACCTTTGGTAGAAGATAGGGATGACTCTTCTCCTCCATTCTACACATCATTGAATATGCATGATAAAGTTTTTCACAACTAGTTGATGGAATTAGGTGCATCTCATAACCTTATGCCTAAAACTGTCATGGATGACCTTGATCTGGAAATTACAAAAACCTATCATGACCTATACTCATTTGACTCCAGAAAAGTGAAGTTCCATGGAGTGATAAAGCACCTGGTTTTTACCTTGTTTCAATTTCCCATGAAGAGTGTGGTCATGGATATTGTGGTGGCTGATGTCCCCCCTAAGTTTGGGATGATATTGCCAAGATCTTGGATCAAGAGACTAGGAGTAACTTTGCAAATGGACCTTTCATATGCCATTATTCATGTATTTGGAGGAGAGCACAGAAGGATTTATAGGGAAGCACAACTAGCTTACATCATCAGTGATGAAGCTAATCCTACAAAACACCCCATTTTTGCAGTTCCAGTATTTTACAGCTCACTGATGCTCCTCAATCATGTGTTGAAATCAGAAAACAACCTATTAAAACTTGTGAGATACCTCCTCAAAATACCCAAGTGTGGAAGATGTTTTTTGATGGAGCCTCTTCTAAAGAAAGTGTTGGTGTTGGAGTGGTCTTTATTTCCCCAACTCAAGAAATCATATATTTGTCTTATAAACTAGAATTTGAAACTAAAGATAATGTAGCAGAGCATGAGACTCTTGTTTTGGGTTTGAGGGCTGCTAAAGATATTAAGATTGAAGATTTAGCAGTGTTTGGAGATGTTGAACTAATTGTACATCAAGTTAAAAATATGTATCAAGATAAACACCCCAGGTTAAAGACTTACATAAAATATGTCTGGGATCTTATTGATAATTTATTCTCAGTTTTTAATGTCTCCTTTGTTCCAAGAGAAGAAAATACTATGGCAGATTCTTTGGTTGTTTATGCATGTAATTTTAAAATTCCTTTGACCCCTAAGCTCAAATATGATGTGGAAGTGAAGTATAGACCCTCTATACCTGACAATGTCAAACATTGGAATGTCTTTGAGGATGAACTTGAGATTAATAGATTTCTAGAAACTATGGAAAAGTTTTCTGCTCTTCATATTGATCAAGATCATGATGATACCAAAAGCCCTCGTGCTGAGATTTTCTTCAACAAAATTGTAGACCACAAGATTGTTCAACTGCTCGGTAACCATATTCCAAAAGGATTAGTTCCTTTGGAGAGATTGTTTGACAAAAATGATGTTGTTGTGAAGGTTAAAGGTTCAAGTGAAGAAGTTGATGTGACAGAATGCAACTTAGGTACAGAGGAAAATCCAAAATATGTAAAATTGTCTAGAAGTTTATCAAAAGAGAAAAGGGATGAGTGTGTTAAGCTATTAAAGGAGCTTTCTGATGTATTTTCTTGGAAATATGAATATCTACAAACTTATGACACAAGAATCATTGAACATAAGATCCCTTTGAAAGAGGAAACCAAGCCATTTAGGCATAAACTTAGACAAATAAATCCCATGTTGTTGCATATTATGAAAAAGGAAGTTAAGAAGCTGCTTGATGCCAAGATCATCATACCTTTAAGGTACTATGAGTGGGTGGCTAACTTGGTCCCTGTGAGGAAGAAGAATGGTGAAATTAGACTTTGTGTTGATTTCATAAATTTGAACAGAAGTTCCAAGAAAGATAATTACCCCTTGCTAAAGATGGAGCATATTTTGCAGAGGGTAATTGTTTCAACAAGGATGTCTATGATTGATGAATTCTCAGGCTACAATCAAATCGTTGTCATGCCTGAAGATAGAGAGAAGAAACATTTCACTACTCCTTGGGGCACATTCATGTATGCTAAAATGCCCTTTGGATTAATGAATGTAGGAGCAACCTTTCAGCAAGCAATGGATATTGCCTTTATTGGGGAGAAGGAAAAATGTGTGGTCATCTATCGGGATGAAATTACATTTTTCTCAAGATATGATAAGGAACATTATCATCATTTGAAGAAGGTTTTCCTGAAGTGTAGAAATTTTGGGCTCTCTCTCAATCCTAAGAAGTCTTTGTTTGCTATGAAATAAGGCAAGTTGTTGGGACATATTGTATCGGAAGAAGGGGTAAGGATTGATCCAAGTAGAGTAGAGGCCATCTAAACTATGTCTCTTCCTAGATCCAAGAAGGAGATCCAGTCTTTCTTGGGTAAAATATTTTTTTTTAGAAGATCCATCTCTAACTTTGTTGAATTGGTTAAGTACATCACATCTATGCTTAGAAAGGGAAATGAGGTGAAATGGACTGTTGAAGCTTGGAATTATTTTGACCAAATCAAACAAGCATTGACTGAAGCACTTGTTCTCATCATCCCTGATTATTCAAAGGAATTTTTGATATTCTATTTTGCCTCACATGACACATTAGCTGATGTCCTTCAGAAAAACACAGAAGGGATGGAGCAACCTATTTCCTTTTTCAGTAGGGCATTAAGGGATGCAGAGATGAGGTATGGAATTATGGAGAAGCGGGCTTATGCTTTGGTTAAATCCCTTAAAGCCTTTAGGGTGTACATTCTGCATTCTGAAATTATTTCCTATGTCCCATCATCCTTCGTGAAAGAAACACTTATTCATCCTGACATAGATGGAAAGAGGAGTAAGTGGATTGCCAAAATTCTAGAGTTTGACCTTGAAATGAAGACTACTAAGTTGGTAAAAGGGAAAGATTTAGATAGATTGCTGGCTAAATCAAATTGCAAAGACCTGGGAGTTAATTTCACGAACCTAAACTCTGAAAATCATAAAATGAATATCTCTGTCAAAAAATCTCATATCAGTCCCAACTTGGCAGAATGCACTTGGTACAAAGACATCATTTATTTGCTGCAAACATTGCAACCTCCTGATGGTTTGGAGAAGAACAAGGTGAGATATTTGAAACTAAAGGCAATAAGATATTATCTCATTGATCACATCTTGTATTGGAAATACCCTCTAGGATTTCTCTTGAGATGTCTAGATTCACACGAGGCTCAAAAGGCCATGACTGATTTTCATTACAAATTATGTGGGGGTCATCACTTTTGGAGAACCACAACATATAAGATCCTCATAGATGGGTATTTCTGGCCTAGCCTTTTTACTGATGTTTGTTCAAAGATTAGGGGCTGTGACAAATTTCAGAAGTTTTCAGGAAAGCAACAAATAAAATCTTTTCCTCTAAAGCTTGTGGTGGTTTCTAGTCCTTTCCAGTAGTGGGGCCTTGACTTCATTGGGGAAATTCATCCTGCATCAAGTGGTCAACGTCGATGCATTTTGACTGAAACTAACTATTTCACCAAGTGGATAGAAGCCATTCCTACAAGGAGTGCCTCACACAAGGTAATCATTAGTTTTCTTGAGGATATCATGTCAAGATTTGGTTGTCCAAGAAATATAGTTATAGATAATATTGACTCTTTCAAAGATGAACCATTGGTGAAATTTTGTGAGAAATATGGGGTTCAACTAGTTTATTCTACTCCTTATTACCCCCAAGGAAATGGTTTATCATAATCCTCTAAAAAGAGCCTTGTAAAGATCATCAAGAAGTTACTGGAGGACAACAAGAAAGCATGGGACTCAAAGATGAAATTTACTTTATGGGCTGATAGAGTTACTACAAAGAGATCACTTGGTATTTCCCCCTTTTAGCTTGTATATGGGATTGAAGCTATTTTTCCTACTTAGTTTCCTTTCCTATTGCAAATTTCCTTCAGGATCAACAAGGAGAACCAGATGATATGGTAAGAAGGATACAACATCTAGTAGAAGTACAACATACCAGGGAGCAACTCCCTGATAAAGCACAAAGCCATCAATAGAAGATCAAGCAAGATTTTGATAAAAATGTAAACAAAGATTATTTCCAGCTGGGATATCTGGTGCTCAAGTGGGATGCACCCAAGCAATACAAAGGAAAACATGGTAAATTCGAAGCCTTGTGGATTGGTCCTTTCAATATTTCTAAATTTTTTCAAAATAATACTTATAAATTGCAGAACCTGGAGGATTCTGAAGTTTTTGGTATCCTTGTTAATGGGCACTTTCTGATGAAGTATTTTTCTTGAGCCATGAGTGGTTGTCCCATCCATTGTAAATATCATTTTTTGTTTTTCTTTCTATTTGAATAAATGACCCCATAGCCCTAGGATAAGACACTGAAGTTGTTTGTTCTTGGCAGTTCACAGGGAGAATGCCATCCCCTGCGGAGCCAATGTTATCACATGAAGTTCTTATGGGTCAATTCATCCTTAGGTTTTGGTTTTTATCCTTAGTATGGTTTAAGTTTTACTTTTGACCTCCTCCTTATAGTCTTCTTAGGTCTTAGAACAAATAAAGTAAGGTTGATGTTTGCCCAAACCTTTGGTTTATATCTTCATCTCATCACAAGATTAGACAACCATCAGCATCATCCTTATGCCACCACTACCCTGAAATGTCACCACTTCCACTATGCACTCAAACCCCTCCACTTTATCTCTCTACTCGTTAGAAGGTCAAATCAAATTCATTTCAGTACGTTGCCATCTTATCAGGACACTTTGTAGTGTATCTCAAGTACATCTTCCATCATCACCATTATTGCACTTATGAGGCTTGTGTCAGCCGATCTCCTTGTTTTAAGCATTCATGATTTAAAGGAAATAATCTGGGATTTAGTCATTTAAGTCTGTTCTAACTGTTTTCTCAAAGATTTCAAGATTTCTCCTAGCTTGGCGTTGCAGAAACTGCTGAGTTCAAAGAGACGCTATGAAATTTGTTGTAGACTGGCTAACGAAGGTGAATTGGAGGTTAGACTTGTTGTAGGGGGTTTCATCCAATCTGAAGCCTATCAACTTTTAAGCCATAGTCTCCAGGTAATCCATGATCTTTTTAAGCCTTGTTAAAGATCAGTTATAGGTTGTGCTTGTATTTCCTCTCCTCAACACTGTGAATTGATGATCCACCTTGTAACGTCCTCGGCCGTCACCCCACTGGTCGGGCAAATGCTATTGTGCGGAACAACATCATTCTCATACTTAATTAATAACATGCATTTAATTCATATTAAACACATTTAACTCAGAGTAAGCACAAGATTACTACTAACATAAATAATCCCTGTCATTAAAAATAATTCATATGCACAACAGAATACATGATACATATAAGCATCACAGGCATGCAAAACATAATATTAAGCATAAGCTGATACTTATCCTTGAAACCGTGGTAATTCCACCAACCACGTGCAGACCTTCCACGAACCTCCCAGCCTTAGACCACGCTACTCATCATGCTCAGTAGTGGGTCACCCCAGAGTTGGGACTAAGCTCCACCCAAGGCAAGGAATCCTAGTCTAGGTTGAGGTTACAGGGAAAATTTCATAGAATAACCAGAAGAATTCTTCCCAGGATGCCTTCTTATGCCCACTACTCACGGACTCTCATTCCCCACATGCATGTTATGCCCGGGAGTATATACCTTCACAAGCACAGTCCATCCGCGCTTCACCTCCCTCTCTGGGTCTTGGCAACAGGCCAGATCGGGAAGTCTTAGAGCTCCGTAGCTGGTGCTGGACTCTCTCTGGAAGAATACCACTTCCCAACAGACTCATTCACCTGGAAATAGCTTCTCATAGGCCTGACAGACTGCCTCTTCAATTAAGGGCCTTAAAACCCGGTTCTTTAGCCCTTCCGACTAGATTCCCGCACGGTGAGGATAACCACAACACAACCCCACTCAGGAAAATAGAAAATAGAAACCTACAGACAGATCGGGTATGGATTTAGCTCTGCAATTGCGGATAGACTGGGTTCTGGAACTCACAAGTCGACTTTCCCCTCCTGACTAGTTCTCTCAATGGTGCATAGGTATGTCAAGGGCAGACGCAGACCAATAACAAAATCAAACGGATGATGTTTTGGTCTTCAGGAAGACGTCTCGATTTTCTAGTTCTCGAAGCTGCGTGAGGGTATCCAAAATCAGACGCAAAGGATGATGGAATGAGGAGCGACCCCCTCCATGGATGACTTCTGCAGTTTTTTAACTACATGTGCCTGGGTCGACACATGTCACCCATGAAGCTGCATGCACTCCATCAACATGCATTCCTCTCCAGGAACTTAGAACACAACATATATTTCACATGGCTTTTGGAATAATATTAAAATATTATTCCCAAGGACCTAAGCCCCTAGGCTCAACACTTAGCCTCTCTTTCCAACCTTCCAGCCCCCAATCCCTTACCCAATCTATGGAAGCTTAGTCCCCCATCACTCATTCATCGTGTTCGATCTACACGCAGTGGTGCTTATATTTTTATTAATGTTATGCATGATTACATATACAAAAGCAGGCTCCCGGCCTTAACACTTAGGCTCTCCGGCCTAATAACACATAATCCCACCAACTTATATAAACTTGGCTCACCAGCCTATAAAACATAATTACAATTCATAATGCAATATTTATACTTCATAGACATTATTTACAATAGGGCTCAGCCTTGGGTACATTACAATCCCCTCCCCTTATTTTGCACTGTCCTCAGTGCAATTTTACACTGCATCTGCAAGCTTTTCAAAATTTTCAAAAAGATGTGGGTACTCTGCCCGCATAACATCTTCATGCTCCCATGTCACGTCCTCGGGACCATACCAGGTCCACTGGACCTTTACAAGCCCTATAGCTTGATTCTAGAGCTATTTGTTTTTCCTGTCCAATATGCGCACAGGATGCACTTGCAGGACACCTTCTTGTTCCACCTGAATCACATTCCAATCGATAACATGATTAGCATCTTGTATATATTTCTTAAGCAATGAAACATGAAACAAATTATGTACATTTATAGATGCAGGTAATGCAAGCATATATGCAACTGGCCCAATCCTTTCCAGGATTTCAAATGGCCCACAAAATCTGGTTGCCAACTTGGCACAACTTCCCAGCTTCAGGGAACTCCTATTAGCTTTCACTTTCAGGAAAACATGATCACCCACTTTGAACTCTCTGTGGGTTATGTTCTTATCAGCATAAATTTTTTGCCTATCCTGGGAAGCTTTCAAATTCTGCTTAATTTGTATCATTTGGTCCTCCATCTCCTTGAGCAACTCTATCCCAACTACTACTCTATCAGCTGGATTATCCCAGCTCACTGGAGTATTTCACTTTCTTCCATAAAGTGCTTCAAATGGGCTCATCTTCAACGATGCATGATACCCGTTGTTGTAGGTGAATTCTACCAAGTGCAGGTAGTCTTCCCATCTTGATGGTTTTTCCATCACATACATTCTTAATATGTCTTCTATTACTCTATTCACCCTCTCTTTCTTTCCATCAAACTCGGGATGATAAGTTGTACTAAAGTTCAGATCCGTTCTGAATCCTTTGAACAATCCTTTCCAGAAATTCGAGGTGAATTTCGGATCTCTGTTAGACACAATTGTTTTAGGAATTCCATGCAATCGTGCCACTTCCTTTATGAAAATATCAGCAACATCTGTTTCCTTGTGAGTAGTTTTCAGTGGAATAAAATGGGCATCTTTTGTAAGCTTGTCCACCACCACCATGATCGAATCATGCAGCTTTCTTGTTCTAGGCAATCCTATAATAAAATCCATTGTCACCACTTCCCACTTCCACTCAGGAATGGGTAAAGGTTGCAGCAACCCTGCTAGGTGCCTATGCTCAGCGTTAACTTTCCGGCACTCCATACATCTTGCGATGTATTCAATGATCTCTCTCTTCATACGCGGCCAAAAGTAATGGCTCTTGACCGCTGCTACTATTTTCTGATATCCAGGGTGACCTGCATAAGGCACATTATGCATCTCCTACAAAATCATCTGTTTCAAGCACTGGACATTGGGTACAAAAATTTTGTTCTTGTACAACAGTATTCCATCGGTTTCCAATTTATAAATTTCCATCTTCTGTGGCATCTTACCCTCTTGTAGCTTGGCTACCAATTCTATGTACTGCAAATCTACATTTGCAGCCTCCAGAATTCTACTTTTAATATCAGTCTGATACATGATAATGGTTGTAGCATGTAATTCATGCACCCTTCTGCTGAGTGCATCAGCCACTTTATTCTCCTTTCCTTTGATATGCTTAATCTCAAAGTCGTACTCACACAGAAATTCCAGCCACCTACTTTGTCTAGCATTTAAGTTTGGCTGATCAAACAAATATTTCAGACTGTTATGGTATGTTCTGAGTTCAAACCTCCTTCCCATGAGGTAATTCCTCCATTTCCTCAAAGCGTGAATGATTGCTGCCAACTCCAAATCGTGAGTGGCATAATTCTTTTCGTGCTCTTTCAGCTTCCTGGACTCATAACAAATTACAAATCCATTATGACTGAGAACTCCTCCCAACCCTTCTTTACAAGCATTTGTGCACACCACAAAATCCACATTTGGATCTGTATCCTCAAGATTGGAGCGTTGGTTAACAGTTGCTTCAATCGCTGGAAACTTTTCTCACACTCTTTAGTCCACTGAAAATTTTCCTCCTTCCTTTGCAAGGAAGTGATAAGGTGAGCTATCTTTGAGAACCCTGCGATAAACCTTCTGTAATAGCCCTCTAGACCCATAAAGGATATAACTTCCACCACATTACTTGGCACTGACCATTCTCTGATGGCATCAACCTTCTCAGGATCCACGATGATCCCTTCTTCTGAAATAATGTGCCCCAAATAGTGGATCTGCCTTTGATAAAACGAGCATTTTCTCAACTTGGCATACAGCTGGTGTCCTCTCAAAACTTACAGCACCATCCTTAGGTGTTGTTCATGCTCTTCCTCTGACCTGGAATACACCAAAATGTCATCCAAGAAGACTATGACAAACTTGTCTAGATAGTCCCTGAATACACCATTCATCAAGCACATAAAAACAGCAGGTGCGTTCGACAGCCCAAACGGTACCAATGTGAACTCGTAATGACCATACCTTGTTCTAAAGGCGGTCTTGCTGATGTATTCATCCTTTATTCTGACCTGGTGATATCCCGATCTGAGATCTATCTTCGAAAATATTTTTTCACCTTTCAACTGATCGAAAAGATCGTCAATCCTCGGCAGAGGATACTTGTTCTTGACAGTTACTTTGTTCAACTGTCTGAAATCAATGCACAACCTCAATGTCCTATCCTTCTTCTTCACGAACAGGACCAGAGCACCCCAAGGTGACACACTTGGGCAAATGTACCCCTTCTTTAGAAGCTCTTCAAGCTGCAATTGCAACTCTTTCATCTCTGGCGTACTCATTCTATAAGGAGCTTTCGACACTGGAGCTGCTCCATGCATCAAATTTATAGAGAAATCGATATCTCTCTTCGGAGGTAGTCTGGGTACCTCCTGAAATACGTCTTCAAACTCTGTTAGTACCGCATGGTCTCCAATATTTGAGACTTCATCTCTGGATGCTTCCTCCACATAGGCTGCAAACAATTGACAGCCTTTCATGTAGCACTTTTTCAACTGCATTGCTGAGATTTCTCTAACAACCACAACTCTGGGAATTCCTTGGACTATTTTCCGATTCCCATCCTCATCCAGGCATGTAAATTCCTTGTTCCGACAGTCCAGGAGGGCATGGTGTTAGTCCAACCAGTCCATCCCAATTAAACAGTCATAAGAGCCTAAAGGCAGAATATTCAATTCAGCCTTCGTGCTCAATCCCTTCATGTCCACCAGACAGGACTTAACCAACTCAATGACTTTCCTCTTGGTTCCTGTAGCCAACTTCACTAACCAAGACTTTTCATGTTTGCTTCTTGATAAATGCAAACTTTCCACCACCCTAGGATCTACATAACTATGGCTAGCCCCTGAATCAATTAAAATAATAAATGGTTGGTTGTTAATCATACCTTCCACTTCAATCATGTGCGACTAAAATTCATCTTGCTTGTTGTCTAGGGCTGCATAGATCCTTGTCATTCTACTTCCCATGTCCTCCACTGTTTCATATTGTTGAACATTATGGACAGCTCTTGCTTTGCCATTTTTATGGGGACAATCTCTGTACTTGTGGTTCTCTTTACAGCCCCAACACCGAATGGGCTTCTGTCTTGGCCTTTGTTCCCCCACTTCAGCCATTCTCGGCTCTCTAAACAATGGATGTCCTTGAGGACTATTTCTGAAAAAGGGAGGTTTGTTTCCCTTCTGCCTCTGCTCTTTCTTAAACTTCTTCTGGTCATCCCAAGCCTTCTGAAAGGTAGGCTTTTCTCTTTACTGCTCATATAAGCATTTCACTCTTCTTATTGTTTCTTATATAGTCTTAGGATCATCATATTGAATCTTTTCACCAATGGGAGGTGGCAGTCCACTCAGATACCTCTGAATCTTGACAGCCTCATCTTTGAGGAATGGAACATACTTCAGTAATTCCAAAAACCTTCGTTCGTATTCATCAATGTTCATGCTGCCCAGCTTGAGTTCGAAGAACTCCTTCATCTTTCTGTCATAGTATCTTTTAGTCAGGTATTTCCTCTCAAAATGCCTCTTGAATTCCTTCCATGTGATATCTTTCTCTCTAACGTGCTGCACTTGCACAAGCTGATCCCACCACATGGATACTTTTCCTTTTAGTTGATACATCGCAATTCTTCCTTCTGCATGAGAGGAATAATTCTGCAGTTGGAAATATTTCCTCATGCCAAGCAACCATGTTTCGGCATCTTCCTCCTTCTTATGTTCTCCATCAAACGTAGGAGGCTTAATCTTTTTCATCTCCCCTTTCAATTCATCCACTCCAGATCTTTGGTGTTTTCTGGTAGGGGATGAGCTTGAAATACTGTGTGCTTCCTTATCGGAATGCTTTGGGGAGCGACGATGATGTTTGCTACCACTTCTCTATCTTATTTTTCTCTCAGGGGTCCTCCGACTCCTTGTTTTGCTTGTGTCACTCTCCTTTTCCAATTTCCTTTCTATTCTTTCTAGGTTCTTCAACATCTTTAAGTTGAATTCACCCTGCCGATCCTTGACCCTCATGAGATTTCATCTATCGGCTCGGTGAGCCTGGGCATCTTTTGGCAATATTTCAATGATTTTCATCATATGCCCTTCCTTATCCAATTCTCTTTCATGCCCATAGGAGTTCAATCCTTCGACTCCCAAGTTGACATCCCTTCCTTCTCTTTCGTTCTTTGAATTGGAGGCAATCTGCAACTGTTCCATTTCTATACTCAACGTCGATTCACGGCTGTCCTAACACTCGTTGAACTCTGAACACACAACGTCCAGTCAACCGAATTTTTTCAGGCCTTAAACCCTTAATAAAACTACAACATTCATAAACCAACGCGAATAAGAAAACGTTTCGATTCCACGAATTTTCTGAGCTCTGTTTGGTTCTGCAATTTTCGGCGATAGCCCCTGTTTTCTTAGTCCCCAACCCATGCGTCCATGGGTCGTGATCAAACGCTAAACTGCTAGGTGCTACAAGGCTCTCCAAACAAAAATTTGGGTTTCGAGATTTCGAGGCTTCGGGGTTTCGGGTTTCGGGGTTTTGGTCCCGGAGGTTCTCACACTCGCTTCCCTCTCCAACTCCCGACTTCTGAAAATTTGATTTCCTTACCCTCTGGGCCCACAGCACAATTGTCGCCCACCAAGGTAGTGACACATGGTGTCCTTAAGAAGTTCCACCTCACTCCCAGCAATGTCAGGGGGCCCCACTACTTTTATTTTTCGTTTCGGAGTTTCGGGCATCAGGAGTTCGTGCATCTACACATGTCGAACTTTCGTTTGCAGAAATTCTGAAATTACGGTCTATTCATCTACTTGATCCAACGGTCAAGTTCCTCTCCTATGATCTATGGTGTAGATCATTTCGGGATTTCGAGGTTTTGGGTTTTCGGTAATCAGGAGTTCACGATGCAACGACTCCAAATCTCTTATCACTTCAATCCTCGAATTCCGATACATGAGTTCTTGTACGAGATCCAACGATCCTCGATGATTTGGATCTAACGGTCCAGATCTCTTCTATGCTTACACCTATCAAAGCTCTTCAGCCCTAACTTCCTCACTAGTTGGTTGGATCCGACGGCTCACGGGATTTCGACACTTCTTCCTAGAAGCACTCCATCGTCCGATTCTACCCTTGTTAATCTCTTTCATGAGTTGGAACTTGGAGTGACCAAGAATTTGGCCTGCGCTCCAAGTTCATGATCCTTGAATTCACAAAATGATCCAACGGTTCAAACCAACCACGATCAATGACCCACATTTATTCTGGATCCTAGGGTGGTGAGTTTCTCCATCCACTAACCACCTTGCAACTTCTGGCCATCTTACGGCCCTTGCGATTTCGCGAGTTCTCCACAGAGAATTCTGATCGTCCAACTCTGCTTCTCAAGGACTTTTGGCCAATGACTTGGTACCCTCCTTCTGAACCTTCATCTACTTGATCCAACACTTCTGGTGTGGAGTTCTCTCTCTCCCTGTGGCCATATACCACATCGGCTGTAGTTTTATAATCCCGCTAGACCTCCTGAGCTTTGTAACATGGTCAAGTAGTCCGTTGACACTCAGAAACATTCTGAGGTCTGAAATTAGTCCTCCAGACACAATTTCTTCTCAAAACCTCAGTCCAAAGACCACTTGTCTGGCCCATTCAGGCTCAGCGTTGAAACTAGGCTCTGATACCATACTTTAACATCCCCGACCATCACCCCACTGGCCGGGAAAACGCTACTGTGCGGAACAACATCATTCTCATACTTAATTAATAACATGCATTTAAGTCATATCAAACACATTTAACTCAGAGTAAATACAAGATTACTACTAACATAAATAATCCATGTCCTTAACAATAATTCATATGCACAACATAATACATGATACATATAAGCATCACAGGCATGCAAAACATAATATTAAGAATAAGTTGATACTTATCTTTGAAACCATGGTAATTCCACCAACCACGTGCAAGCCTTCCACAAACCTCCCAGCCTTAGACCACGCTACTCATCATGCTCAGTAGTGGGTCACCCCCGAGCTGGGACTAAGCTCACCCAAGGAAAGGAATCCTAGTCTAGGATGAGGTTACAGGTAAAACTGCACAGAATAACTGGAAGGATTCTTCCCAGGATGCCTTCTTATGCCCACTACTCACAGACTCTCATTCCCCACATGCATGTTCCACCGAGAGTATACACCTTCACAAGAACATTCCATCAGTGCTTCACCTCCCTCTCTGGGTCTCGGCAATAGGCCAGATCAGAAAGTCTTAAAGCTCTGTAGCTGGTGTTGGACTCTCTCTAGAAGAATACCACTTCCCAGCAGACTCCTTCACCTGGAAATAGCTTCTCACGGGCCTGACAAACTGCCTCTTCAACTAAGGGCCTTAAAACCTGGTTCTTTAGCCCCTTCCGACTCAATTCCTGCACGGTGAGGATAAACACAACACAACCCCACTCAGGAAAATAGAAAACAACAACCTACAGACAGATCGGGTACGGATTCAGCTCTGCAATGGCGGATAGACTGGGTTCTAGAACTCACAAGTCGACTTTCCCCTCCTGACCAATTCTCTCAATAGTGCATAGGTATGTTAAGGGCAGACGTAGACCAATAACAAAATCAGACGAATGATGTTTTGGTCTTCAGGAAGATGTCTCGGTTTTCTGGTTCTCAGAGCTGCGTGAGGGTATCCGAAATCAGACGCAAAGGATGATGGAATGAGGAGCGACCCCCTCCACGACTGTCTTCTGCAGTTTTTTAACTGCATCTGCCAGGGTCGACACATGTCACCCATGAAGCTGCATGCACTCCATCAGCATGCATTCCTCTCCAGAAACTTAGGACAAAACATATATTTCACATGGATTTTGGAATAATATTAAAATATTATTCCCAAGGACCTAAGCCCCTAGGCTCAACACTTAGCCTCTCTTTCCAACCTTCCATCCCCCAATCCATTACCCAATCTGTGGAAGCTTAGTCCCCCATCACTCATTCATCGTGGTCGGTCTACACACAGTGGTGTTTATATTTTTATTAATGTTCTGCATGATTACATATACAAAAGCAGGATCCTGGCCTTAACACTTAGGCTCTCCAGCCTAATAACACATAAGCCCACCAGCTTATATAAACTTGGCTCACCAGCCTATAAAACATAATTACAATTCATAATGCAAGCTCTATACTTCATAGACATGATTTACAATAGGGCTCGGCCTTGGGGACATTACACACCTTACCAACCTACCCCCTTTACCTTTGTTGTCACAAATTCTCATCCAATTGCAGTGTTTTCAGCTTCTTTACGAAAATCGAGCAGACCTTGTTTTCAAAGCCACTGTGCCTATCTCTTTCTTGGCCTTTGTTGTTCGTACTGCAGAATCTATTGCAGATTATACTGTGAATCCCATGTTTTGGTGCTGCAAATCTGTACATCAAACTCAACACCGTTATCCTCTTATCACACAACCTGTACCAACTGATTACCTTGAAAATTTCCATTTTTATTTCAAGTCTAAAGTATGTCTATGTTAGAATTTTAAAAGAGCCTTGTTGTTTAAGTTGTGATGACCTTGCAAATGATGGTGACGTGTTAAGTTAAAACTTTGACAGTTTCTTTCTCCTTGCATATCTATATTTCCTGAAGGGTTTTCTTCCATTTTATAACCATCAACTGCCCTTCCATGAGGTCATAGGTCAAATGGGCAGAAAGACTCTAAAGCCTTAAAAGAAACCAGCTTTGAAAAAGAATATCCATCCAAACCCTAACACCTATGTCCTTTTGTTTTGCCTCTTACATCTCTCAGATTGTGGTCTTAGTTTTCCTCCTATAATAGAAAATGGATACACCACAACAAAAGAAGGCTCACAAGGGTGGGGTCATAGTCAGGACTGAGCCCTATGACATGCATCTATTTGATGTTGAACCTGTGATTAGATAGGTCTTCCAATGAGTTGGATGTTTCAATTTTTGTTAGAAAATGCAGAGGGGGCACCCTGAGGTAGCCAGAGACTTTGCCTTGAATTTTGATGGAACCAAAACTAAGGTGGGAACTCTTGAACTGGAGGTATCTGAAGAAACCATTGCATCAACTATTGAGATACTGAACACTGGTGAAAGATGGTTTAAATCCATGAATCTTAATGCAACCTTCTCTAAAGAGTTCCTTAAACCAGAATGCCAGGGAGATAACCTATCAAAGGGAGTGCCTAGGATCCACTTGGTTAATGGATTTGATAAGATGTTAAGGGTGATCTAGAGATATTTCACCTGTGAGGGCAGATTCAATATGATTTACCACTACCACATTAGACTTTTTTTGTACTTCACGGGCAAAGACCTCGTGAACCTCCCTTCCTATTTGTTTAGGAGTATTGGGAAAATGGATGACAGGGTCCAAGACAAGTCCAAGGCTATGGACACAAGTGTTTTTCACTCAGGGTTGATTAAGATTCTTGAGATGGAGGAGTTGAAGAAGAGAAACATGGAATGTGATAACTTCATTGCCTCTGCACATCTGCAATCAAATGTAGCTCCTACTCCTCAATCTAAGGTGCAGAGCCCTCTTCAAGTTGATAACATTGTTCACACATAGACAAGTAGAAAGAGGAAGGGAAAATACATTGTTAAATATGATGAAGCTTCTAAGGAACAAGAAGAAGAAGGGGGAGCTTATCACTCTCCTCAAAGGGAATTTTCACCCCAACCAACTCTAGAATTAGCAGAAATTCCAACAGCTAAAGCCACAGGAAAAAAGGAAGAAGGTTACTCTTCCCCTCACCAACTACTGCAGTTGAAATTAAAGCTAGGAGGCCCTTCACCGGGTCATTATCCAAGAAGGAAATTGTTGGAAAAGAGGTCATAATAGAAGCTCATGTCAAGAGGAAGGATAAAGGAAAAATTGAGACTGTTGAAAAACATATTGAAGTCATAGACATAACCACTCCCCCTGAGAACCCTACCTTCAAAAGATTGATCAGACAGCTCAGAGAAGTCGGAAAGGAGGTTTCTCACTTGAAGGAAGAAGGGTTGGTTGAGAGGGAAAAGTTGAAGGATTTGATGGATATGTATTTGGAAACTATTGATATGGACATGTTTACAATAAGAAGATTTATTCCCCTCCATAGGCAGCTTAAAAATTTATACAAACATAATAGAGATTTAGAATCTCAAATCAGAAAGATTAGGATGGAGTTGCAGCCTTTCAAGGAAGAGTTAGCCCAAAGACATTTGAATGTGTTAGCTCAAGCTACAACCAGAAGGAGTACCAAACTCAGGAGGTGAAGTGAAGTGGCTCAAAGAAACTCAATTTTGGAAATGGTTAGCCTTACATTTTTTAATATTTTGGGGAAGTATAATGCCTATACCTGAATTTTCATTCACATGTCCTATTAGGAGGATTATATAGGCTTATCTACCTTCTAGAAAAAAAATTGGGGTATTTTTGGCTCAAGATGGAGAAATCAGACAACTACAAGACATTTTGCAGCACCTGGCGCTACAAAATAGTCTACACAGTCGGATGTTGCAACTTTGCTGTGAAATCCGTTGCGAAATGGTCTAGACAGTTAACATTGTAACCTCACTACGATATCCACTGTGAAATGGTCTACACAATTAAAGATGCAACCTCACTACGAAATGGTCTACATAATCAGACATTGCAACCTCACTGCGAAATCCATTGTGAACGGGTTTATACAGTCAGTGCTACATTATTCACTGCCAACTCTTGTTTTGATGGGTTTTGAGAGGATCAACGGTCACCAGATGGCTAGTGTAGCATGGCACAACTAGTTGGAAGTCAGTTAAAGCTGGAGGTTACCTGGAAACAGAGGAAATTCACTCAAAGGACACCTCACTATGCAATATTAGGGTGTTAGGATGGTTGCCAACATTTACCTTTTTTATAGCAGATTGTTTTTTCCGCTCTGTACATGTGTTAGATTTTCAGTTTTAGGTGGTAGAATCCTATGTTAGAGGATCCAAATCGCATGTTATGCTATGATTCCATGTTTAGGCTATAAATGCATCATTATAAGATATTGATGGGTTCGAATGGTTGATGTAAAAGACTTTTTTTGGTAATTTTAATGAATCCGAGCCTACTTTGTTTTTGATGTATCATACTTGATGAAATCTTGTTTAATGGAAGTTAGTTCTCTTTATTCCATCTTATTTGTCTCACTCTAAAATTGTACTATCATTGAAGGATTCAAATGATATTGTGTAGTTGTATGACAATGGATGTTTGATTTTGATACTGTGATAACTTTCTCAGAGTTTTGTTTGCTTGGATTTAAGAAGTTCTTGTATATGAAGCATTTCCCTCCTTTGTCTATTGGCATAGACTGAAGCTAGTGGTAGATTCAATTCATTTTCTTACTAAATCTTCCTCATATTCACACTAATACTCAAAATCATGACCTAAGTTAAAAAGGAATTCTTTTGTTGTTGCACTTTACCCAGATTTTCCTGTGTTTTGACATTGTTGAACTAAGTTTTATCCATTTGAAAGCTCATTTGAAAAATTATCTCATAAACCTATTGATGCGTACTAAGCTTGCACTTTTGCAGTCAAATTGTAACTTTCAGTGCTAACATAATGGATTTTTCGATGCAATGTCATGGCGGGACTAATAAGACTCGTGATCCTAAAATAAACTCAGCATGGGAACCAAAAGGAAAAAAAGTGCTAATCTAGGATGCCCATGACGATAAGCTCTACCATGAATTGAGTGACACTTAAATCGGCTGGAAAGGTTTGTGTCACCAATAAGTGGGGTAGACCCTAAGGCATATGTATAATTGGTCACTAAGAATGCAAAATGCAAGGAGGAAAATGATCCTATCCTATATGTTGTTGATGCCCAAAAGTGCAACATAGGGTACCTGCTTGCAAATGGTTGCAACGCCTTACTATTTAATTATATTTAATAATATACTAATAGGTGGGACCCCTTGTGTGACTTGTGTGACTATGATGAAGAGACGTCATTTATGTTTTATGTGCTTATGACTTGGTTGCGAGATGAGTTCTACAATTTATTTTCTTTTAAGTCACAGTCGAAATAATTGATCAAATGATGTTATGGGTGATGTGATCAAAAGAGAAATGATGTTGTCTTTATATAACCCTCACAAGTGTTATTATGTTGCACCTAGTTTGATAAAAGATCTAAACTCCATGCTTCAAGTTGTATGTGATATATGTTGTGGTGATTACCTTGATTCCATGCTACAAGGATTGCATGCATTTGTTAAGAATTGGAAGTTTAAAGGTTGAACATGGTATCCCTAGAAAATTTTGGATAGATGTCACATTAGAGTTCTTGACAAAGGTTGGCTCATTTTCTAAGTTTGAAACTTAGGAAAATGGTGGTGTATCAAGCTTGTAATTAATTGTTAGTGGTTTGTGCATTGTATGGTTAGCTTGCTCGTACTGGCTATGGATTAATGTGTAAGTGTAGATACGACATGCAGTAAATGCACGTCTCTCTAACCTACCTCGAGCTCACCACCCTATCCATTTCACATTTTCTCTTGTTGTTTGTTGTTACTCCACTTTGTTCAACCGTGGAAGAGGTATACATGCTTGGTCGACTCTCTTTGGAAATTTTTACACACAGGTATGGGATTTATTGTTGCTCCATCCATGAATATTTCGCTCTTCTCTTTAATTAAGTCAACAGTTGGCTCTTGATTTTGCTAGTTGTCTGTGCATTTCCAAGGTTATGATGTTTGGAAATTTGGACTGTGTATGGATTATTAACAAAGTTTTGGTCTATGTGGCATTTGTATTCGAACTATTCGCATCGAAAATGTGGGTGTTTCTTACTGTATGAAATTGTTTGTGCTTTACCTGTGGAAAGGGATGTTGTTTTGGAAGTTCTCAGGCATGTCGTGCCTCTGGATTTCTTTTGGTGATTCCTCTATGTCCGATAGAAACGTTATCACTACTCATTGTCTGTGGGTTATTTTGGAACTCTTCATGTCATTTAATTGTGTGGCTCTCGTGGATATCATGCATGTGCCCTTGTATTAGCTATGTAAATATAAATGTGGAATTTTGTGGTGGCGTTAAGATTTTCATGCCCCTTTTGGATAAACCCTCAAACTTGGTCAACTCGTCTCCCTATACTGCATAACTATTGATAATTGCATATCAAACCCTGTATTTGGAAAATAGTGTGGAGGTGGCCAACTCAGAATTTAATCAAGGCACTGTTTGTGCTCATTTTTAGTCATGGGTCTTATTGATTATTCATTATGCGAAGTTAGAAAGAATGTTAATCCCACTTATTTTTGTAATACAATCTATCATGTGGAAATAATTGGGGTGATGGAAACATTGCCAAACCATTGTTCAAGGGATAGGACCTACTGTGTGTTCAATTTATATGAAAGGAATACCTTTGTGGATGAATTATATATGGGTTGAATGAGTTTTGTGAACCAGAATGAAAGGGAATTTTGGAAGCATTTTTATTTGAAGTTTCAATTTTGAATTATGTTATACACAGGGATCCCTGTTGAGGTGACTTTCTGGAACCCTGTAGTGATTTAAAATGTGATGGTGATCATATCGTAGACCAAATTCTGTCCATTCCTCGATTGTTGGTTGTGATTATTGTGATGTCTCCTCGGCTCTGTTGTGCCCAAGTTGTGTTATTATTGTCGAATGTTTATTGGGAAATAAATTATGAAATGATTATTGTGCAATGCAATTTCTAAATGAAAATGAGCAGCCTTGAAGTCAAACCACAGCGCTGGATTTTTGGAAACAGAGGATTGAATTTCAATTTTGAAACAGTAAAGGGTTTTGAATTTTAATTGACATTGAAGATGGAATTGTTTGATATATTAGAAAAATATCCATGGGAGTCCCTTCCATTATACCATTTTGTGCAAAATACACTCCCCTCATTATCCCAATTACATTTTTTCACTCCATGTTCTATTACTACTCATTTTAAAGGAAAATTTTGTGTGGAAATAAAAGAGATGATGTGGAAGTTAATTGATGATTGTTATTCTGGGAGATGGTTGTATACACAATTTGATTGTTTTGTTGATTTCTTGAACAATATTCGTAAATATTTCCCCCTACATGATATCACTTTACGCTAAATACAAGCCCTCCATACTCCCAATAACCCTATCAATTCCTTATTCGTATGGCAATTAATAAATGGCATTTTTATGGATGGATTGCATCCATCATGTAGTAAATTATAGAACCTACTCTTGATTTATTTAAGTGAAGTTTCATGTATGGGTTATTAAGAAATTTTCATGATTGATTAAATATTTCTATAGGATGAGTTTTTTCAGTAGGGGCAGTAATGGTCGGAATAATAGAGGCAGGGGTAACTCGCAGCAAGGCCATAGGAGGCCTCGATTTTCTATTCACTTTGATGTTGATCTGCAAGAGTTGAACCAATTGTTTCAAGATGGATTTTTCAATTTGGTTGGCCATGGTATATTGCATCCCTGACCTGACAGACCCCCATTTCAACCTCCTCAGAATTTTCCCGCCATTCCCATTCCTCCACATGTGTCAGTGCAGCCTGAAGTCCCCACTAATGACGGTTGGCAATAAATTTTCCACTGACCTGTCTCTCACCACCATGGTTGTCCCACTATGTCATTGCCTTTACCACCACTAGTTAATCCCAATGCTCAAATTGCTCATGTTGTTTCACTAGTACAGTCCTCGCACGCTAGCAAAAGATTAAAAATTGATATCCCACAACCTGTGTAAGACAAAGGAAAATAACATGCCTCCCCCTCCAATCCATCCACGGAGTCTTTTAAATCTATGTCTTCGTGTCTCCACCTAAAATATGACTGCTCCCATGTGATCAGCGAAATACAGCCCCAAGGGTCTAACCAACCAAGGGCTACCCCAGAAAAGTCAAGAGGAGACAACAGTGATAAGAGGAAATATGCCTCACACAGCAAAAAATATGGATTTTAAATGTTTTTTTTATGATATTCATTGATGAAGAGAACGTTTAATGTTTTTCAACATATTTTGGACATCAAGCTTTGTTTTGGATATTTTTGTGGATAAGATGGACATATTATTTTTTGGGATATGATCTTAAATTTTGTTGATATTTAAATATTCAACTTAAATGATATCGATGGGAGATACAAGGGTGTTATATGATCCAAATGATAAATTTTGTATTTTATATTTGATGATTGGAAAATAAAATGATGGGAGTCACAAGGGGTCCCACCTATTTAAGTTATTATCAATTAGACCCTTATTATATATTATTACTAGTTATTTCTTCCCAAACTAATTAGTTAAGTATTTTTTACTTAAGTAAAGAAAGTAGTTGAACTACCTCAACTTATTGAGAAAGAATAAAGATTCAATGAGAAGAAGAGACAAGGGGAGAATAGAAGGAGAACTATAACACTAAGGTTTTCTCTCTAGTTAGTGAGATAGCTTCAGTTTGCATTCATTTTTGAGTTTACTTGAAAACCTAATTCTCTTGTTGAGAGCAGGGTCTTATTGAAGGCAACAAGATTCAAAACTAAATCATACCATTCAACAACTTGTTTTAAAGGTGTTTGATTTATCTTCGATAGTCTGTGTATTCTTGTTGGTTTACGAATTAATTTTCATGGTCGATAAAGAATATTTTGCAGATTCAAGTGGCAACATTTTGTGGCAAGTTGATCCAAATCATTAGTTTTATTTTTATTTCACTGTCAGGGTCTTTTTGTATGGTTCCCATCAGAGACTTCTAAATTTGACTTTGGTTCATACCCTCGCGGGGGTTTGTAAAAAAGAAATAAAGTTTTGTATCTCAGAATGAAATAAAATCAGATTATTTTTCTGTCTCTTACATGTGTTTTCATGACTTGGTTCTTCCTTTCTCTTTTGACTCCATGTTTACCTTATTGTAAAATATGTATACATTCATAGAGCTTTGTTTAAATTTTATTTGTATTGCAACATATACAAATCATAAAATAATCCTTGATACTTTGTAATTAATACATGTGGATTGAGTGAATGTTTTGAGTCTATAAACCCCGGGTGACATTCCCAACTATCTTTTCTTATCCATGCAAGATATGAAAATTATTGAGTGAGGTACTCCATACCTTTTCCTCAACATTTATTTGGCGACCATACTGGGGAGATATTCCATATCTCTCTGGTTGATTGTATTCATGATTATCTTTGAATCTTTCAGTTTTTTTCGAATACTCTTTGATTGATTTTTGTCATCGCATTACCTTCTACAAGGAAGCCTAATATTGAACATGGTCTTAAAGACTAGACTTGCATTGCCTTGACCTTATTCAATACTATCCTAGAAATTGTTAATACCCGGGCTGAGCTTGAACACTCTTGGGAAGTATTTTAACAAGATATAAGTATCTGTGAACGTTGGGAAGCCAACAAAAGGTGGCCTAGAAATCAGCAGTAGCCTCCATTTTCCTAAGCCTTTGGTTTTATTTTCATGTTCTCAAATCCTCGCATTTCTAGAAGAAGAAGATCAGGATTGTCCCCTAAATATACTCCAAAATGATGAAGGAATATGTGCTTTCATACAAAATGAACCATTTAAGCCCAAGGAAATCATATCGATGGAAGACAACAAATTTCCAAAAGGCTTGACTCCTCTCGAGAGTTCATTTTTATAGAGAGATGTAGGAAACAAAGAGATTCAAAAAGAAGAGGAGTCGAAAGGGAAAGTGGGTGATACCATTTCCTTGAACCTTGGGACATCCGACTCTCCAAAGATGGTTAAACTAGGTGCCCAATGTTCCAACGAAGAAAAAAATAAATTCCATAACTACTATGTGAATTTCAAGATGTTTTTTCATGATCATACGAGGATCTTCGTGGTTTTGATCCTGCTCTCATACAGCATGCCATTCCTATCAAGGAAGGGGTCAAACCAGATAGGAAAAAAAAAAGACCCATTAACCTTAGGCTTGAAGCTACTATTAGAAAGGAGTTGGAAAAACTTTTGGAAGCTGGTATAATCTTTCCAATTAAGTATTATGAGTGGGTTTCAAATTTAGTTCATGTTAGGAAAACAACTGGTTAGATTAGATTGTGTGTGGATTTTTGCTCATTAAATTAAGCAAGCGTAAAAGATCATTTTTCTCTCCCCAATATGGAAATGTTTTTTCAACAGGTCACAGGGTCACATATGATGTCCTTACTTGATGGTTTCTCTTGATATAATCAAATCAAGGTAAAAAGATTGATAGATACAAAACCACCTTTACTACACGCTGGGGCACATTTTCTTATGAACGCATGCCTTTTGGCTTGTCTAATGCAAGTCTTACGAGGAAAATCTCTCTATGGCTAGGGGTAAACCACAACAGACATAAATGACTACCAAAATCAACTCTAATCTCAGGTATTCTATATAAACGAATATGATAACAAGACAAGATAAAGAGCCTACCTCATCTAGACGTTCGATGAAGTCCATCGTTGAGCACTTGACTCAAAGCAATATACCTGCAACTTGTCCTCAACAACCAAGAAATGAAATCATATGGTGATAATATATAATGTTAGCACATTCAATAGCATAATCCATGAACATTCATAACAAATACTCCCATGGAATAACAATTTGAATATTTGCAAGATATTAATTGGACGAGAAAAGAGTATTTCTATTAAAATGTAATCAACAGAAGTGAATGAGTTACAAACTTCTGTGTTGACACGGTTCGGAATCGAGAAACTAAGTCCCTTCCAGCTAAGCCTCCACCACTTCAATCCTCCACCAAAGGCAAGATCATATAAGAGAGGCAATGAGGTTCTCAATCAAGTAGGGAAGAGCTTGGGGGATGAACAATGTGTTCAGACTTAAAAGGATAAAGAGATGCAAACTCAATATGAAGTGAATAATTTCTCCAGAGTAACTTTGCTCTCAAAGTTGAATTCTTCTCCTCTTTTCCATAGCTCGGATTTGGCCCATTTATAGCCTTCAAGTGGAACTGAAGGGCCAAGTCGGAACGTTTCTAGTATATGGAAGGTCAAGGATCATGGATCTCTCGACGTGACATGGAAACCCTACACCATTTTTTAATTTTTAGCACAAAACTAGATGTATGCGGGATGTAGTGGTGCAACCTGCATATGTGCATGTTGTACAATAGGTAGGGCGTGTATATGTGAAAAAAGGATGTTTTTAGCTCTGGGATTTGCAAAAAGGGACTTCAATTCTGCATAGGGAAATGGAACAAGGCCTTCTGAGAAAATTTGCATAGGGTGAGGCAAATATTTCTATAACAGATTCCCCCTAATGTGTGAGGCCAGAGGAGTATCTGCAATGGATGAAATACATTATAATACCCAGAATTGGAGTAATGGGGACCCATATGAAAGAACTAGTTGCTCATTATGATCTACACTGACTTTTCACACATGGCTGTTAATTTGAATTACACTATAGATCCATGTGAAAATATACCAAACAGTTGTTCATGGACATGAGTAGGAAATACAAAGGTGGCTACATGAAAAAGGTTGTCATAGTCATGAACAAGGCCCAGTAAAAACAATATCAAAATCAATCTGAAGATATATGTATACAATGGAGTACAATCTAATCTCCCATGATCACTGAAGTCACATAGGTACTAGTCCAATGAAAGGTAGCAACAAATCAGGAAAGTTGTGACTATGAACTGATGTCTTCAAGTCTTCTACACAATCCACCAAAGGTGCAGTTCTGCATGTGTGAATAAAAGAGTCGAGGTCGAACACGATGAGAATTTTTTTGATTACCAATGATTAAGGTATATCGTTAACAAACGTGAGATAGCCTATTGATAATGAAAGTAGGTATCAAGGCACCGAGTACATTCTTACAAGTGTGAATGGAGGTGTCTTGGTCAAACACTTGAATAATCCATCTATCATGAGACATTGATGTATTACCAACTGTCGATGGTGAGATAACCTGCCACTAATTACTGCAAGCCTCTAGGTACTCATAGAACTCTAGGTCTCATCTCCAGAATAGATGAGTTGAAGTTGATGGAAGGAGACTCGTTGAAAGGAGATAATTAAGGCATCTCTCATCATTCAGAATGAGGTACAAAGTAGGAGCTTTATGATTTGGAGGAAATAGGACAAAGAACATGTTCACGAACCAACGAACTTGTGCATCTTTCGTGTGTGCCCGATGCAAGCGGTACACGAAAAAGACCCTCTGAATATTAGCCAATAAGGAAAACCAATAAGGATAATGGCATCCAAGACACTACACAGATCTCAATGTTTGAATAGATTTCTTGTCGTTGAACACAAGGGAAACCACCTAGTTAGCGACCAATGATGAAATGTCAATTGTTGGGTTCAAGGTTACCTACCAATGAGGAAAGTAGGACCAGGGTGCACAATAGGACTACAACTTCATGTAATTCTGAGACACATTGAGGGTATGGCCGACATGCAAAGTCAAGAGTTCTGAGGAATGGCCGACACAAGTTGATAGACATCCTTTGAACAAGAGCATGAAACTTATGGAATACTCTGGCAACATAGAATCAATGATGAAACTTTGAGATGTAGGAGGCATCAATCAAACTCTCCATAGGGACTGGAAGAGTAACCGGTCGGGGGAGTAAACTCTTTGTAATGAGCTCATCTTCCTAAGGCCTTTCTAAACCCAAAATTGATGACATGTGGACTCAAAAATTATGTGCTATGTTCAAAGGCGACACGACTGCTAACAATATAAGATAATACTCCTTTCTCGCCCGTATTTTTTTTGTTTTTTCATAGTCAAATGAATGTTATGATACAGAGGAGGAAACGAATGTCGCAAGTAAGAAAACTAGTTCCAATAGTGGAACATACCTATGCTCAATGCAAGGAGGTGCATGTGGGAGATGGACACTCGGGGGAATGTTTCCTCTTGGGTATAGGGTGTCAAGATGCAAAGGATATAAACAAGGCTCTACTTGGTTGATGATGCAAACTGTTGAGGTGAAAATCTTATAACGCAAAAGAGAGAACCGGAAATAGGCTCAATACTGCAAGCAAGAGAATGAGATGCAATTACAACTTAACGCCAAAAAATGTCAATTTTTGTAATCTTAGTCTATTTGTTTTAAAAATCGATAAACTTGCACCAAATAGATGTCCTTTCAAATCCAATTTACGAGTGTGAAAGAGACAAGTTCACTCGAAAATATTTTCACTTTTTGAAACGAGTCGGAAAAGATCTTAAATTAGACTCATTTGGGAGTCCTCTAGGTTCAGGTCAGCATGTTTATGAGTAAGAAATGAGGTTCAAACATAAAGTCATGTATTATCTATAAGGGGCTCCTGGTCCTACAAACAAAAATATATGCATGGGCATCGAATGAAGCATGGGATCTAACTAGGGTACTCATGTTTGGTAAGTCTCTACCATTCAATAACGACACTTCTAGTTGCAGATAGACAGTTTCATGTCGCTATAAAATGGGTCCGTACCTAAGGCATATGAGTTGCAGTCATAGGATGATGCAAGTGTGCATGATGGATTGGATACCTATCCTATATATTAGGTAACAAAAATATATGTCCAAAGTTACGAATGGGTGACATTGATCCAGATTTTATGAGAAGAACGAAATGACTATAGATTATTAACATGTGCTTAACAAAAAATAACATAGATACAGTAAAACTGGTTTTATATTCAATAAGGAAATAAGATGAAACTGTAAAATGCAGCGAAAACAAGCTTGTTGGAATGGTGGCGGCTTATCTCTAAGAAGATATGTGACAGTTGCACCCATTCGCAAGAAGATGATTACAATGAGGCTTTGAAGGAATTTTTACAATAAACAAGAATTCAAAAAACCCTATACATCCAAAAACCTAACCCTAGGAGATGAAGCGCCAAAACTCATGTGGGCCTCGTTTGGGTAAGTTAGTACATCAACTTCCTGAGGTTGTAACTTTTTCATACGATCTATGTTTTAGGCGTATGATAGCCCGTTGGAAAGGTATCTTCAAGGAGATACATTTTGGGGGCTCAATAATTCCTTTAATTATCATTGAGAATCTCTATCCAGAAAAACCTTCATTTAGGCCCTCAAAATGGCCCCGGAAGTTAAAACTGCTAAAAATAGTAAATTGCCAAAATTGTCAGAAAATTGTTTTGAGCCAGTTGGAAAAGGTGGGTGGCCACCGATATCCACCTAGATCAATCCTCCATCCTTAGGAACCAATTTTTTCCATTGCGTTGATTTCCCCCATCAAATGAGGAAATTTCTGCTGAATTTGGCCCTGGGTGAGCCACTTGCCTTGGTGCAGGAGTTGCCCTGCTTTGACGACTCGATAAAGTTGGATCCTTTGTTGTTGTGTGCCCTTGATATGTGTGTCCACAATATGATCATTGGATGCCTTTTGTATGCAGTTGGGGTTGAGCTCTTTTGGTGTCAGCTGCTCTACTACGTCTAAGGTGTCCAATAATGGTGGGAAATAAGGGCGAAGGAGATCCACGTTGAACACTAGGTGTAGGCCAAGGAAAGGAGGAATGTTGAGTTCAAAAGCATTATCCCCCACGACCTTGGTGATGGTGTACGACCCATAACAAAGTGGGATAAGATTCTGATGGGGTCTTGTAAGGCGTTCTTTCTGCAAGTTCAACCAAACTTTGTTGCCCACCTGAAACTTATGTGGCACCCGATTTTGATCATGGCGTTGCTTGTACTTGTCATTGGACTTCTGTAGGATATCCTTAATCTGTTGGCGGATCTGTTGGATCTGCTCAATGAACTGGGTGGATTTGTCAGCTTCAGTTGGATCAGGAGATGAGTCAGTCGAGGTGACCGCAAAGGGAAGTGCAACATCTATGGGCCCAATGGTTGGAATCCCAACTTCACCTGAAAGGGGTTGTGGTCGGTTGAGCTATGCAGGGCTCAATTGTAGCTATGTTGGACATAGGGAAGGCTCTTGTCCCATGTGAGAGGGTTCTTTGAATTATACATGCGAAGGATATGCAAAATCATTCGATTTACGACCTCGGTTTGGCCATCTGTCTATGGGTGGAAGGTCATGGATTTGGTGAGCTTGGTGTCCAACAGTGACCAGAGGCTCGACCAAAATGTGTTGAGAAATCATCTGTGTCGATCTGAGACAATGGTTTGTGGGATTCCAACATGTACCCATACTTGTTCAAAGAATAGCTTCACAATGACCTATGTTGTGATGTTCTTCTTGCAGGCAACCAAAATCGCCATATTAGAAAAGAGATCAACAACCACAAAAACATAGTCATTTCCCCGCTTGGTGGATGGGAGGCCTAACATGTAGTCCATTGAGATGGATTCCCATGGTCTGTCAAGAGTAGGAAGAGGGTCGTACAGGCCATGTTTCTTAGTGGTCGTTTTGGCAATAGCGCAGGCAGTGCAGGACCTGATATACTTGTTGACCTCCTGTCGAAGTTTCGGCCAGCAAAATTTTTTCTATAGCATCACCACTGTCTTTTCGACGCTGAAGTGTTCTGCCACCCGACTGTTGTGGGATTCCTATATCAACTTCACTCGCTCTCTTAATGGAACACATATATGGCCCAGACGACACAACAACCCATCCTAAATATGGAAATTATTGACAACTGCGTTTGCTCCCAACATTTGGTAGGTGGTGGCGAAGTTCGGGTTTGTCTCATAGAGTTGGGGCCATCCAGAGGTCTCATGGCCACAAGAGTCTAGCACCGTGATGAGTGATGGGACTAGTGGTCTGCTAAGGCAATCAACGAAGTGATTGGTGCTTCTTGTTTTATACTTGATGTTGAGGTGGAATTGTTGCAAGTATGTGGACCAATTTTGATGGCGATCATTCTGCAATTTTCCTTGTGTCTACATGAACTGGAGTGGCTTATGATCAGTGTGGATAATTGTCTCCTTCCCAAGAATGTAATGTCTCTATGAGTGGTAGGCTTTCACAATGGAGTACATTTTTTTGTCGTAATTAGGGTACTTACGGACAACATCTGATAGTGTCTCACTATGATAGGCCACGGGGTGTTCGTGCTGAGTGAGAACGATGCCCACCGCATAGTCTGAAGCATCTGTCTTGATCTCAAAGGGTTGTTGCATGTCTGGTAGTGAAATTAATGGGGATGAGCACAAGTACTGCTTCAAATCATTGAACACTTGTTGTTGGGACCAGTCCCACACAAATTTCACCTTACCACCACCCCTAGTTATTTGGCTGAGGACCCATGCAGTATGGGAGAATCCCAACATGAACCTGCGGTAGAAATTGACAAGGCCCAATAAGATCCAAAGCTCAGTGAGTGTGGTTGGGGTTGGCCAGTCACGGATGATTTGGATCTTTGCTGGATCCACATGTATGCCATGTTGATCAATTATGTAGCCTAGGTAATGGACCCTATCCATGCAGAAGGAGCATTTTTCCAAGTTGGCATATAGCTTGTGTTGTCGCAGGGTGTGCAGAACCTGTTGAATATGATGCAAGTGTTCGACCCAAGTCTTGTTGTAAATGAGAATGTCATCCAGATACACCACTACAAAATTATTGGTGAATGGTCACAGGATATCATCCATCATCCCCATGAAAGTGGCTGGATAATTTTTCAAACCAAAGGGCATGACCAACCATTCAAAAAGGCCTTCCTTTGACTTGAAGGCAGTTTTCCATACATTTGTTTGTTCTGTCGGGACTTGGTGGTAGCCAGATTTTAGATCAATCTTGCTAAAGTATTTGGCCCCCATGAGTTGATCAAGGAGGTCGTCGATTCGGGGAATCAGGTATCGATTTCTGAATGTGATTTTATTCAGAGCCCGGTAATCAATGCAGATTCGCCAGGTTCCATCTTTCTTCTGTACCAGCATGATTGGTCTCCCACAAGGTGATGAGCTTGGATAGATTTGCCCCTTGTGGAACAGTTCTTGGATCTGTTTCTTGATCTCCTCATTCTCTAACAAAGAGTGGCAATAGACTGGCCCATTGGGAAATGGTCCGTCGGAGCTTAGATCGATGGGGTGCTTGACCTGGAAGTGCAGAGGTACCCCAGTAGGTGAGGAGAAGATATATGAGTATTATTCCACGACATTATCTACTTTCTTCTTATGTGTGGAGAGGTCGACCACAGAGACCTTGGATGTGGCTGTGATATTTCTCTTATTCTGAGAGCGAATCATGAAGAAGACAAACTTCCCCGTCTGAGAGATGACCTTCCTTCATGTCTTAGCAGATATCAAGGAAATAGCACTAGGTGGGACTGCCTCGGTTATCCTGTACAATTTCTTGTTCAAAGTAATAATAACACTACGAGGCCTAGACTCATATACAACATGACATTTCCATAAATAAGGTTGGCCCAAAATAACATCACAAACTTTGAGAGGAGCAACATCACACAATACCTCGTCTTTGAAGGGCTTGATGTCGTACGACATTCAGCACTGTTGGTTGACGTGGAGATCACTTCCTTGGTGGAGCCATCCAATGGTGTAGGGTTGTGGGTGCGGTGTTGTTGGTAGGTCCAGCCGCTTGACGACCTCTGCTGAGATGAGTTTCTTCTGCCTACCGCTCTCCACAATGAATTGCAGTGGGGTGCCTTTTACCCACATCTATGAATGGAAGAGGCGTTCTCCTTCTTCTGGCTCATTTGGTTCACCAAGTTGGAGTTTGGTGGTAGCAACGATGGCACTAGGTTCCGCATCAATGATATGTCTTCCCCTTTCTGGTTCTAGCTCAAAGTTTTAACCCGCATCTGATTCAGAGACTTTCACTTCAGCCACCAGCGACTTCTTTGAGTGGCAGTCAACAATGTTATGCCAAGGGCTCTTATGGAAGTCGCACCACTTCCTAGTATCTTTCTTTATCTTTTTGGTGTCCTTATTTTCTTGCGGCTTGGACTGGTTGTCCTGATACTATCCATATTTGCTCTGTCCTTTGTTTTGTGGGTTGGGGCTGCCCTTTCCTAGCTTTTGTTGTGCGGGGTTCCCAGGCCCAAATTTTCACGTCTTTTGTTTGAGCTTCTGCTCGATTTTGACGGCATATCGGTAGGTCGTGCCCAAGGATGAGATGTCCAAAAATTCCATTCCATTCTGGATGTATCTATGCAGAGCGTCGTGATACTTAAGCACTAGATGTCACTCTGAATCTTTGATACCCATATTGGTGCGTAATGTATGAAAGATATTTGTGAAATATGGCACTGCTTGGTCTATTTCTTGCCGCAGTGTGGTCCATTTGGTATACAAGTCGTCATAACTTCCGACAGGGTAGTATTGTTCCTTAATAGCATCCCTAAAGGATTCCCAGGTGGTCGTAATTGTAAATAATGAGGGTTCCTTTATTTCCTTTTTCTCACTGAAAGTTTCCCACCAATATTTGAAATGGGGAACGACTTTGAGGAGCGCAAAAATATTTTCTCTATTCGAAAAGTTGTGGATAGAAAAATACCCTTCTAGTAAATTCAACCACTTGTCTACAACATCTTTATCTACCTAACCTTCAAATATAGGAATATCGAAGTTTATTTGTACCTTGAAGGGGGTGGTGCCTCCGCTCGAAGAAGATGTGTCGCATGTTGGTAGCCGTCGAAGGATTTGCGTGAAACTATCCATCATCTCATTCCTTTGTTGCGTGAGGGATTCCTCAATCAATGGTTTAAAAGGATCTCATGTCCCATAATATTTATTTTATCCTCCCATGAGAGGTCTCTTGGGTGTGCGAGAGCTTTTTTCCTCAAGAGAAACAAGCTCTAGACCCAACTCTTTGTACTCCGACCTCGTTGGGGACATGCATTAAGATGACAAGGAGCAGACCACTTTGATACCAATGATCTAGATTTTATGAGAAGAATGAAATGACTACAGATTATTGGCAGGTTCTTAACACAAAATAACAGAGATACAATAAAATTGGTTTTCTATTCAATAAGGAAATAAGTTGAAACTATAAAATGCAGTGGAAACAAGCTTGTTGGAATGGTGGCGTCTTATCTCTGAGAAGAGATGTGACGACTGCGCTCATTCGAAAGAATATGATTACAATGAGTCTCTGAAGGCCCTTTTACAATAAACAAGAATGTCAAAAACACTAGACATCCAAAAACCTAACTCTAGGAGATGAAGCGCCAAAAGTCATGTGGGCCCCGTCTGGGTAAGTTAGTACATCAACTTCCCGGGGCCGTAACTTTTTCATACGATCTCCGTTTTAGGCATATGATAGCCCGTTGGAAAGGTATCTTCAAGGAGATTCATTTTGGGGGATCAATCATTCCTTTAGTTATTATTGAGAATCTCAATCCCAAAAAACCTTCATTTAGGCCCTCAAAATGGCCCCGAAAGTTAAAACTGCTAAAAATAGTAAATTGTTGAAATTGTCAGAAAACTGTTTTGAGCTAGTTGGAAAAGGTGGGTGGTCATCGATATCCACCTGGATCAGACATGGTGCTAAAAACCACAATAATCCCTGGATAAAACTATAAAAACAAATTCCATCTACTGTCCTATTAGTCTATTAGGCAAAAATATTGTACGAAAATATGTAAAGTGGGTAAAATTTTGCTATAAATAGTAAAAAAAACCAATTTTACTATACCATTTGTATTTTTTACCCAAATAGTGGATTTTGGACCAAATTACCTCTGAATTTCAACTGTTGATTGCAAGAGCTACGAGCGATGGAATCGACGACCTTTTGGACCAGGTAATTCATCTTGCTCTCCTCTTTCTTTTCAGTGGATTAAATTTTGTAATTAGGCCTCCTTTTCTAAGTTATTTAGGGTGAAACTTCAAGAGTGAGGTGTACGCGGGATACAGCTTATCGGGTCGCGTATACACATACGTATACGTGACTCTTTGAAAAACAACTAGCATATAAGAAGCCCTATACGCGACTATGTACACTATATCTCGCATATATGTCCATGGATAATGTTTTTTAAAGGTTTCTAACTCAAAAAAGGGTTTGACTCTTGCAGGATGGTGCTAGAGTGGAGAGAAAGAGAACATGAGGAGGTGGATGCTGCAGTGGAGAGAGATACGGGGACCCAAATGGCCTTCATTAAAAGATGTGGGCTATATAAGTTTTGGGCTCTCAAAGGTAAGGGCTCAAGTGCTTATGAATTACTGGGATCTGGATAGTGAGACCTTCAACCTTGATGGAAAACCATTAAGGATTGAAGTTGAGGACATATATTTCTTGACGGGATTGTCACGTCAGGGTGAGGTGGTCAACCTCAAAGCCCAGGGATCTGGGAGTGGCATGAATATCGAGGATTACATAGCCACTCATTGCATTGCAGGGACCGAGAAGGTAGGGAGCCAACTCCCAATTAGAGTGATCAATAATCTGAGTCTCAATATTGTTTTCCTAGTTTTGACATGGATCGCGAGATCGACCACTTTGCACCAGGCATTGAGGCCACTTATGTTCTACTCAGTGGAGTTCTTTTTGTTGATGATTACAACTGCGTAAGACATTCTCTATGACACAGACCTGAGAGAGAGCCCCTAGGTTGGGTGTGTGGTTCCTATCTAAGACAGAATTGAAATGTAGTGATGGACTCCTCCTTACAGAGAGTTGAGAATAACTCCAGATGATTCTCCTGTGTAACGCAATGAGAAAGGATATCTGTTGAGTTGGATGTGCATGTGGCTGAGCACAAGGTGAATGTGTGAATTCCCATGAGCTAGGTGCATCGTTATGAGACATAGATGTAAACGATGTATTAGCCTCCTCTGAGAAGAGATTTGAGATGATGAACTCCAGATGACATTCATGTGTAATGCAGTGGGAAAAAAGATCTACTAAGTTGGACATGCATGTGGATGAGAACAAGTGAACATGATCCTAGTGGCTGAGCACTAGTGAGTGTGGTTCTCCTGTGAGACACAGTGATATAGATATATGGACATTTCTATGGATGTGACCCTAGTGATTGAGAACTAGTGGGTGTATGATATCCCTTGCTATATTTTTCAAGATTCAGCCCTCCCTGTAACCCTAATTGTAATGTAAAAGGTACAGGTCGACCCCACCTTAATGTAATTGATAATTAATGTAAAAGATAATTAATATTGTAATTATTAATTATATTGTGAGTTAGTGAGGTCAGCCCTATTGTACCAATAGACACTTATGTTGACAGGTTCAGTCTAATATAAGTAAAGGTAAATTCCCCATTGAGGAATTATATCTCAAGTGTGAGTTTGGAAATTTCAGTAAGTAAATCTTCTTGGGAAAAGTGTGCACCTCTCTTGGGCGCTAGTCTTCTAGGGTTTGTGAGAACCCTTTTGTGTGCTAGGTTTTCTTGGTTGAGGTATTTCTCTTGAATAATATAGCAAAGGATTGGTTGGGATTTCTTCCATTGTTGAGAAGGGTTTCCCTGGATACTTCTTGTGTACTTGTGCATGTTGATTCTTCTTGTAATCTTGGTTGTTGCAAAAAAATTGTTTGTGGTTTAAGTAAAATATTAAAATGTAATTAAATTCATGCTTAAACCTTTCCTATTGAAAAATCATCATGGTTTCAGACCATAGGTCTTGAAGAACCCATTTCACAAACAACTTTCAGCCATCCTCTCTCTCCTACAGAAACTGTACGACCCTCTTAGGGTTTTGAGAAATTTCGTACAACCTACCTTTCTAGGAGTTTTCAGCACTTGGCACTTGGACATTAGGGATAAAAAGAGAATAGGTGTGTATGGATCCTTTATCACACCTCCAAAAGCTCTTAAACTGAAATTATGAGAATTTTGTTTTTTTGGCCCTAGGGTTTCTAGGGTTCCACAATTTTTTGCAGATTTCTAGTTTGTATGGTTTCTGCAGCGCTTTAAAGAAGCCTTCAAGATTACCTGTGTTCTTCTGACTTTCAAAGGATTATTTTTGGAATTCATAAGCTCAAAGAAACATAAGGTTGCTAGCCTAGCCTAGACATTAGGTTTTCTAGCCCAGTTGACAAGGGTTTGTGAAGAATCTAAAATTATGATGAACATAACTATGATGGAAGATAAGCTTGATGAATCAAGCAAATTCAAGCTCCTATAAGGACAGACTTCAGAAGAAGACTTATTATGGGTTATATAAAAAGGTGACACTGTGACTACCTTCTTCATGAATATTCCAGAGGACAGAAATCAGACAGGTGCCATTGGAGAAATCATATCAGCACCCTCAGGTATGCGCTTGTATATATATTATTTGTATCATTGTCATGAGGGTAATTGCACGAGGAAGGAACCTTTTGCTGAAGTCATGGATCCTGAGGGATATCAATGCATTCAGAAGAACAACACACTGGAAGTGAAGACTCCAAGTTTGATTGTTGTAATTTTCATTCCGCTAACCTATATTTCTAAAGTTTGTTACATTACAAGTAGGTGTTGTAGTTGTGACAACAATCCTTAAATTGTTTTGATTCTAGAGAGGTACTCATTATTCTCCTTTAGGAGATATTCTTGTTTTGGTTCCTCTTGTTTTCTTGTTCCAGACAAGTTAACAACAAAGGAATATGTTTATCCTTCAGAGGGAGTCAAAACTATTTGAGAAAGAAGAAGAATAGAACCATCTTTGAGGAAACCAATGCAATAATGCATGATCAGAATATTTCTATGATTCTATGGGAATAAGCATGCATGACACATTTTTAGAAGAAGAGTCTTCACCAGACTTTGAAAAACATAACTCCCAAAGAATCCTTCACTAGAGTGAAGCCTGAGATTGAACACTTCAGGATATTTGGGTGCCTAGTGTATTTTCATGTACCCAAAGAGAAGAATCCCAAGCTAGACCCTTCAGGGACAAATGATACATTTATGGGATAACAATGAATCTTCGAAGACATTCCATATCTACATCCCTGGTCTGAGACAAGCAAAGATGTTGTCCTTCAAGAAGATATAGCCTTTCAAAGATCCAAATAATATCATATGGAGATTGACAGTGAGACAATACCTTCTCCCCCTTCTGCAGTTCAGAGGGAGACAAAAATTATTCCAGTTGATCCAATTTCTCAAGTTGATAGGTCTAGAGATATTTCAGTAGGAAATAAAAGGCTTTCCTAGGCTCACTCTGCAGGAGGTAGAGGAACACACAATACCCTCAAGGCACATCCTGAGAAAGCAAAGATATTTTTGAGCTACTCTTCAGCCATGAGCCACATCATTGATTATGAGCCTTCTTGACATGGAGAAGTGACAAGTGAACAGGTATGGATAGATGCCATGACAAAAGAATACTAGTACATATTAAAGAATGATGTATGAGATATTGTTCCAAGACTAGAAGGGAAGTATATGGTGACTTCCAAGTGGATCTACAAGATCAATCATGTATCCAATGGAAGTATCGAGAAATACAAAGAAAGATCTGTAACCAGAAGATTCCCACAAACAGAGGGAGTAGTCTATGATGAGACACTTGATCCAGTAAGCTTGATACACTTCCATTTGTACTATCATCCATGAGTTGGAAACTATATCAGATTGATGGATTCTTGATGAGTTTAGGTTTCAGCAAGAGTGTTGTTGATCCAAACCTATATTATTATAGTGTTGGTGACGAGAGCCTGATTTTGATGACTTATTCAGAGAGCCTTGTTGTTGGATACAATTAAGCTTTGACTTCTAACTTCGAGATGAAGGATCTAAGTATGATGCACTACTTCTTGGGACAATAAGTATGACAGAGGACCGATGAGATTTTATTGAGTCAAGGAAAATATATAGTGGGAAGATTAAATAAGTTCAGTATGACAGAATGAAAATCCACGGTGATGGATTTGAAGAAAATGAATGACGATGATTCAGATGAGATTGATCCAAAGCTGATTGGATCATTGATGTATCTGCTTAACACCAGACTTGATTCATGTTATGCAGTGAATGTATTTAGTCATTCCATGAGTCAACCGAGACAGAATCACTCGATAGAAAAAAAAAATGTATTGAGATATCTATGAGGCATAGTTAGAAATGACCTGAGATATGCCTGCAATGAAGACTTGAGTTTGTAGGGATATGCAGAATGGACAGACAGTATAGTGGACCGGAAGAGCACATCTGATTGTTGTTTTATCATGAAGTTTTGCCATGAATTTTTGATGCAGCAGGAAACAAAGATTTGTGGCCTTGAGTACCACAAAAGTAGAGTATATATGATTGAGTGTACGGAGCAATGTGGATTCATAAGCCTAAGATATATTTAATTAATCATGAGATGGATCCCATGATTATAACCATAGTTGTGTGAAGCTCTTTGAGAAACCTGTGTTTCATGATAGATCGAAACACTATTGAGACAAAATATTATTTTCAAAGACATGATGCAAAGGAAAGAAGTGCATGTGCAGTACCTTCCTACACATGAGAAGTTTGCATACATATTCACCAAAATGACTTAGTGAAGAATACCTCTCTAGTTGAGAGGGAGTGTTGATGACTACAACCAAGACAAAGTTCCAGCACTTTCGTGCAAGAATTGGCCTGATGGAGAATGCCTCCCTAGCTGAGAGGGAGCGTTGATGATTATAGTTGCGTGAGACATTCTCCAAGACACAGACTTGAGAGAGATCCCATGAGTTGGTTGTGTGGTTCCTATCTGAGACAGAACTGGAATGTAGTGATGGTATCCTCCTTATAGAGAGTTGAGAAGAACTCTAGATGATTCTCCTGTGTAACGTGGTGAGAAAGGCGATCTGCTGAGTTGGATGTGCATGTGGCTGAGCACAAGGTGAACGTGTGAATTCCCATGAGTTGGGTGCATCGTTATGAGACAAATATGAAAATGATGTATTAGCCTCCTCTGAGCAGAGAGTTGAGATAATGAACTCCATATGACTCTCCTGTGTAATGCAGTGGGAAATAATATTTGTTTAGTTGGACGTGCATGTGGATGAGCACAGGTGAATGTGATCCTGGTGGTTGAGCACTAGTGAGTGTGGTTATCCTATTAGACGCAGTGATATAGAGATATGTACATCCCTATGGATGTGCCCCTAGTGGTTGAGCACTAGTGGGTGTATGAGATCCCTTGATATATTTTTCAAGAGTCAGACCTACCTGTAACCCTAATTGTAATGTAAAGGGTACAGGTCGGCCCCACCTTAATGTAATTGATAATTAATGTAAAAGATAATTAATATGGTAATTATTAATTATATTGTGAGTTAGTGAGGTCAGCCCTGTTGTGACAATAGACTCTTATTTTGACAGGTTCAATCTAATATAAGTAAAGGTAAATTCCCCATTGAGGAATGATATCTCAAGTGTGAGTTTGGAAATTTCAGCAAGTACATCTTCTTGGTAAAAGTGATGACCTATCTTGGGCGCTAGTCTTCTAGGGTTTGCGAGCACCCTTTTGTGTGCTAGGTTTTCTTGGTGTTGGAGATCTTTCTCTTGAAGAATACAACAAAGGATTGGTTGGGTTTTCTTCCCTTGTTGAGAAGGGTTTCCCATGATACTTCTTGTGTACTTGTGCATGGTGATTCTTCTTGTGATCTTGGTTGCTGCAACAAAATTGTTTATGGTTTAAGTAAAATGCTAAAATGGAATTAAATTCATGCTTAAAACTTGCCTATTGAAAACTCAACATGGTTTCCGAGCATAGGTCTTGAATAACCTATTGAACAAACAACATTCAGCCATCCTGTCTCTCCTGCAGAAACCGTACGACCCTTCTAGGGTATCAATAAATTCTGTACGACCTACCTTTCTGGGAGTTTTCATCACTTGGCACTTTGATTTTATGGATAAAAAGAGAATAGGTGTGTATGTCCTCCTTCAGCGCACCTCCATAAGCTATTAAAGTGAAATTATGAGAATTGTTTATTTTTGTCCCTAGGGTTTCTAGGGTTCAACAATGTTTTACAGATTTCTAGTTTTTTAGGGTTTCTGTAGCTCTTTGAAGAAGCCTTCAATATTACATGTTCTCTTATGACTTTCAAATACTTATTGTTGGCATTCATAAGCCCAACAAAACCTAGGATTTCTAGCCTAGCCTAGTCGTTAGGATTTCTATCCCAGTTGACAAGGGTTTGTGAAGAATCTAAAATTATGATGAACATAACTATGATGGAAGATATGCCTGAGGAATAAAGAAAATTCAAGTTCCTAGAAGGCAAGACTTCAGAGGAAGACTTATTGTGCTTTATACAAAAAGGTGACATTGTGACTACCTTCTTCATGAAGATGCCAGAGGACAGAAATCAACTAGGTGCCATTGGAGAAATCATATCAGCACCCTTGGGTATGCACTTGGATATATATTATTTGTATCATTGTCATGAGGGTAATTTCATGAGGAAGAAACCTTTTGTTGAAGTCATGGATCCAGAGGGATCTGAGTACATTCAGAAGAACAACACACTAGAAGTGAAGGCTCCAGGTTTGATTATTGTAATTTCCATTCCTCTAACCTATATTTCTAAAGTTTGTTATATTACAAGTAGGTGTTGTAGATGTGACAATAATCCTTAAATTGTTTCGATTCTAGAGATGTACTCATTATTCTCCTTTAGGAGATATTCTTGTTTTGGTTCCTCTTGTTTTCTTGTTCCGGACAGGTTAACAACAAAGAATATGTTTATCCTTCGGAGGGAGTCACTTGAATCAGAGGGAGACAAAACCATTTGAGAAAGAGGAAGAATAGAACCATCATTGAGGCAACCAATGCAATAATGCATGATCATAATATTTCTATGATTCTATGGGCAGAAGCATGCATGACACATGATATGTTTAGAACAAGAGTCTTCACTAGACTTTGAAAAACATAACTCCCGAAGAATCCTTCACCAGAGTGAAGCCTGAGATTGAACACTTCAGGATATTTGGATGTCGAGTGTATTTTCATGTACCCAAAGAGAAGAAGTCCAAGCTAGACCCTTCAGGGAGAAATGATACATTTATGGGATAACAATGAATCTTCGAAGACATTCCAGATCTACATCCCTGGTCTGAGACAAGTAGATATGTTGTCCTTGAAGAAGAGATAGCCTTTCAAAGATCCAAAGAATCTCATATGGATATTGACAGTGAGACAATACCTTCTCCCCCTTCCAAATTTCAGAGGGAGACATACATTATTCCATCTAATCCAGTTGCTCCAGTTGATATGTCCAGAGATATTGTAGTAGGAAATAAAAGGCATGCCTAGGCTCACTCTGCAAGAGGTAGAGGAACACACAATCCCCTCAAGGCACATCCCGAGAAAGAAAAGATATTTTTGAGCTACTCTTCAGCCATGAGCCACATCATTGATTCTGAGCCTTCTTGACATGGAGAAGCGAAAAGTGAACAGGTGTGGCTAGATTCCATGACAAAAGAATACCAATACATATTAAAGAATGATGTATGAGATATTTCTCCCAGACCAGAAGGGAATTCTATGGTGACTTCCAAGTGGATCTACAAGATCAAGCATCTAGCCAATGGAAGTATCGAGAAATACAAAGCGAGATTTGTAACTAGAAGATTCCCATATACAGAGGGAGTTGTCTATGATGAGACACTTGATCCAGTAAGACCGATACACTTCCATCTGTACTACCATCCATAAGTTGGAAACTATATCAGATGGATGGATTCTTGATGAGTTTGGGTTTAAACAAGAGTGTTGTTGATCCAAACCTATATTATTACAGTGTTGGTAATGAGATACTAATTTTGATGACTTATTCAGAAAGCCTTGTTGTTGGATACAAGTAAGATTTGACTTCTAATTTTGAGATGAAGGATCTGAGTATGATGTACTGCTTCTTGGGACAAGAAGTATGACAGATGACCGATGAGATTTTCCTGATTCAAGGAAAATGTACAGTGGGAATATTAAATAAGTTCAGTATGATAGAATGCAAATCCATGGTGATGGATTTGAAGAAAATGAATGATGATGATTCAGACGAGATTGATCCATAGCTGATTGGATCACTGATGTATCTGGTTAACACCAGACTTGATTCATGTTATGAAATGAATGTACTTAGTCATTCCATGATTCAACCGAGACAGACTCACTGGACAGCGGCGAAACATGTATTGAGATATCTACGAGGCACAGTTAGATATGGCTTGAGATATGCCTCGAGTGAATACTTGAGTTTGTAGGGATATGTAGAATGGATAGAAAGTACAGTGGACCGGAAGAGCACATCCAGTTGTTGTTTTACCGTGAAGTTTTTCCATGAATTCTTGATGCAGCAGGAAACAAAGCTCTATGGCCTTGAGTACCACAGAAGAAGAGTATATATGATTGAGTGTGCAAAGAAGTGTGGATTCATAAGCCTCAGATAGATTTACTTAATCATGAGATGGATCCCATGATTATAACCAGAGCTGTGTGAGGCTCTTTGAGAACCATGTGTTTCATGATAAATCGAAACACTATTGAGACAAAATATTATTTTCAGAGACATGATGCAGAGGAAATCAGTACACGTGCAGTACCTTCCTACACAAGCAATTTGTAGACATCTTCACCAAAATCAGTTGGTGAAGAATACCTCTCTAGTTGAGAGGGATTGTTGATGACTACAACCAAGTCAAATTTTGAGTACTTTCATGCAAGACTTGGCCTAATGGAGAACTCCTCCCTAGCTGAAAGGGAGTGTTGATGATTACAGTTGTGTGATACATTCTCCAGGACATAGACCTAAGAGAGAGCCTCTGAGTTGGCTATGTGGTTCCTATCTGAGACAGAACTGGAACGTAGTGATGGCCTCCTCCTTACATAGAGTTGAGAAGAAAACCAGATGATTCTCCTGTGTAAAAAAATGAGAAAGGAGATCTGCTGAGTTGGATATGCATGTGACTGTGCACAAGGTGAATGTGTAAATTCCCATGAGTTGGTTGCATCGTTATGAGATAGAGATGAAAATGATGTATTATCATCCTCTGAGCAGAGAGTTGATATGAAGAAATCCAGATGACTCTCCTATGTAATGCAGTGGGAAAGAAGATCTAATGAGTTGGACGTGCCCGTGGATGAGCACAGGTGAATGTGATACTAGTGGTTGAGCACTAGTGAGTGTGGTTCTCCTGTGAGGCGCAGTGAAATAGAGATATGGAAATCCCTATGGATGTCCTCCTAATGGTTGAGCATTAGTGGGTGTATGAGATCCCTTGCTATATTGTTCAAGATTTAGACCTACCTGTAACCCTAATTGTAAAGTAAAGGGTACAGGTCGACCCCACCTTAATGTAATTGATAATTGATGTAAAAGATAATTGATCTGGTAATTATTAATTATATTTTGAGTTAGTGAGGTCGGCCATGTTGTGCCAATAGACACTTTTGTTGACAGGTTCAGTCTAATATAAGTAAATGTAAATTCCCCATTGAGGAATGATATCTCAAGTGTGAGTTTGGAAATTTTAGTAAGTACATATTCTTGGGAAAAGTGCACACCTCTCTTGGGAGCTAGTCTTCTAGGGTTTGTGAGCACCCTTTTGTGTGCTAGGTTTTCTTGGTGGTGGAGGTCTTTCTCTTGAAGAATATAGCAAAGGATTGGTTGGGTTTTATTCCCTTGTTGAGAAGGGTTTCCCAAGATACTTCTTGTGTACTTGTGCATGATGATTCTTCTTATGATCTTGGTTGTTGCAACAAAATTGTTTATGGTTTAAGTAAAATGATAAAATGAAATGAACTGTGTGCTTAAACCTTGCCTATTCAAGAATAAACACTTGCGACCCATGGTGGACGGTTAGTGCACCTCACTGTTGGCCAAAATGAAGAGCCAAATGACAGACTGCAAACTGGGTAGAAAGAGGAACTTCGGGTTCTCATCTATCCTTTGTAGTTTTTTCTTTGAGCGGGTTCCAAGTCTGGGCCCTAGAGTTGATATTATTCCATGTGGACCTCGCAAAGAAACCATGGAATGGTGGACCGAGGTGATGAGACGACAGAGGGTGGTAGGGTGCCAACACCCTACAATGATGACTTTTTCTTCTGGTGGAGTCAACAGGTGATAGCTCTGGAAGACTACCCTTATGTAGGGATTGACTTTAGAGGAGATCCTGACATGCCATTACCACTAGGTTCTGCCTACGGAGACATAGGTATGTCAAAGTTTTTGAATATTTCATTTTTTTGTATATTTGTATAGGAAAACAAAAATATTTTTTGATGATGTTAAGTACTAATTAAACATGTATGTGATGCAGACGTAGGTCCACGAAGGCTGGACGGACTTCCACGACATCGTCGGAGGCACTGAGGAGATGCGGCAGGGAGAGGGGACACAGATAGAGTGCTTCAAAACGTTCAGTGCAGCCTGTCTCATTTGACGCAGAGGATTCCCATGGTTTAGGTGGAGGATCTGTCGAACGCTATGCAGCAACAGGTGGTAGGTGTGCCCCGTGATTGGTGTTATCACTGAAATTTTATCCGCAACATTGCACGCAAATGGTTACAAAAATACAACAATTCCAACAACTATTAGTTCACTTGCAACACCAAAATGCATTTCCAAGAGGCAAAAACTATACAATTGGGCAAAAATTGGCATGCGCTAACTCACTAAAGGAAGCACATGCATAGTTTGCGGGCCAAAGAAGCTCGTAGAGCGCACAATGCACCATATGTGCGACTGTGTATGAGAAAAGTCGTGCACTCATGTGAACGATGCATTTATGGTTCTTGTCGACCCCTCAACCACTTATGGACCAACTCCCAACTTGATTTGACCCTCAAATCTAAGATGAATCTGAATGGGGGGCTGGTCAAGGACCAAAGGGTGCCCTAAAGGGCTCCTTGTTCACATTAAGAACCAGTTGAATATTTCCTTGAAGAAATTCTATAAATAGAGGCCATGGGTGCACTAAGAAATTAAGTTTTTCACAATATTGTTATGTTGCCTCAATCCTCCCTTGATAATCCTCTTTTCTCCTTGGAGCATTCTAGCAGCATTCCAATAGGCCATTCCACTCACCTCTTGAGGGAATTGGCATTGATTTCTTCATAATTTGATTTATTTTCCACCATTGTAAGAAGAGATCTCCATTAGGGAACTCAAGAGCCCTCCCAAGGAGGAAGAGGGGACTCATAAGTCCTCATTTCTCTATGGTGTTTTTCCAACTAATATAGTTATCCATTGGTGGCATAATCTTGGTCATTGGTTGATTGTTTTGGTTCAAAGTTTCTTATGAATTCTAGTTTTATTTCCTTAGTTGTTTTTAGTTTGTTTAGTTGTTTTTTTCATGTGCTTGGATTGTTAACTCATGCACTAACCTCTATATTGTCTAGCAGGCCAACTAGACATGCAAGTGCCCTTGTTTCTCTCACCCAAGTGAAAAAACAGACACAACACTTGGGTACAAATCTTTCGGTGTCTCGCAAACGTCATAGTCTGTTATCATGACACTCATTCGGTGCCACAGGTGTAGATGTCATGACTGTTGTATGATCAGTTGTATATGTATATTGAGGGTGTCAGCCCAAATTTTGTACTATAACATCATATTTTTTGAAATATATATAAAAACATGGTTCTTTGGCTTAACTTATGTTACAATGTTGGCATTGATGAAAATGTTTTCTTTATTTTAGTTATGTGACAAATGCCAATATAAAACAAAATTAGCATATGCATCGGATACACAATTAGAACTTCTACTTATGTGATGATATGTAATAAAATCAAATTGTCATTCCAAAATTCGTACCTGTAGGAATCGTCGGAGTAGGGTAGGGTCACACACACAAAAATTGTCGTTAAACTGACATACTACTAACTGGGAGTCCAGGCGAACATCTAACGAGTGAATACCATGTGAAATGGTACAGCGCAAAAGTTTTATAATGACGCTATATTCGGCCACATTATTCGTGGATGGCCCTAGGCATATGCAACCTGAAGACACCAGTATACCCTCAGGTGAGTAAATAACCCAAGTGGCAGAAGCCAAGTTCCATGTATGACAATTGGTCCCATTTGTGAATCCTAAGTAGACCGAAGACTCCGTTGGCATCTGCCAACCAAGGGAAAACTCAATAAGAAAGTTGAAGATAAAAACAAAGGGAAAATATATATACACTAAAATACATTAGTATACAAAAATTTACGCCCAAGCTTGGGGATCAAGCGTAATATATTTTCAAATAGATCCCATTCCTGGGCTGAACCAACATGTTCCCTTCATAATATTCTAATTCATAGGCTCATTTTTCTAATACACGTCGCACGATATAGGGACCGTGCCACATGGGTTTGAACTTTCCTTCCCCTAGTGGTTCTTTGGCTTGATTTATAGAAGTACCAAGTCACCCTCAGCATATAGTCGAGGACAGACAGAATTATCATATTGGACCTTGACACATATTTTATTTGCTTCGATGGTCGTAGAGGCATCTCGATGCTACTCATATAGACTCTCTAGATGTACGAGGCATTGTTTGAGATCAGAAGTGTCATGTACGAGCGCAACTGCCAATCTAAGAGAAGGGATTTCACATTCAATAGCTAATATTGACTCAACACCGTGTACTAATTGGAAAGGAGAAAAACTGATGGAAGTCTTGACCGAGGTTCGGTATGCCCAAAGTGTTGGATAAAGCATGATATGCCAGTCAGATTTGCTTTGTCTGACATATTTCTGCAAAATGGTCTTGAGAGACTTGTCCATGGCCTCTACTTGTCCATTTTCCTAAGGGTAGTAAGGGGAAGAATGACCATGCCTAAACCCCAATTTTGACGCTATTTATTTCATCATTTCATTCTAAAAATGACTACCATGATCAGTGACAATCTCACTTGGGATTCTGAACCTGGCTATAATTTGATTGAATACGAAGAAGGTGACGGTATTCCCATCGTATTTAACTGTAGGCATGGCCTCGACCCACTTAGTAAAGTAGTCTATGGCCACGATAATGTGTTGATGCCCCCCAGCTGAAGTTGGGTTGCAATCCACAAAGTCCACCCCCCACTTGGTGAAGGGACCGATGGTAACAACTAGATGGATAGGGGTTGGATGCGAGCACAATTTCTAAGTGAACACCTGGAACGGGTGACACTTATTAACCGCTTCGACGCAATCTTTAAAGATAGATGGCCAAAAATAACCGTCTCACAAAAATTTTCTTGGTTGTCGCAAGCCTGGATAAATGACCACCACAAGCCCCACTATGGCAGTCATTTAGAACATACTCAACCTCTTCGTGAGTTAAGCAACGACGCAAGATATTGTAAATTCCTTGATGATACAAAGTGTCTCTGACGATAAGATAGTTCTTAGCTTAGTATCGTATACGTCGTCAGTCATCTCGTCATAGATGCTGAGTGAACTTCAAAGTTTTAAGATAGAGAACAATATCTCCATATCAGGGGTCTGATGATGAGACAAGGAAAATGTGTTCATCCGCAAATGAATCAACATGAATAACATCCTCATCTAATTGAGGGAAGTCAGATATTAACTCTACAAAAACTAGTGATATTTTGGACTTCGCAGAAGCGAAATCAAGATCGAACTCTTGTATAATGAAAATCCATTTATTGTACTTTCCCCCTATGATACACCTAGTAAGGACATATTGAAATGGATTGACATCGACAACCACAATAGTTTTACAAAGCAATATATAATGTTGTAATCGTTGGACCATGTGAACAACAGCCAAAGCTAGATTTTCGACATGAGAATATTTGAGTTCAGGGCTGACTAAGTTTCGACTAAGATGGTAAATGACGTGCTCATGGAGCTCATCATCCTCCTGAACCAACACCATACCAATCATCTCTTCGGATGCGGCGAGATAAAGAAGGTAATCTCTATCATAGTCTAGAGGCTTTAATAGAGGTGACGATACCAAGGCTTTCTTCAAAGCATCGAAGGATTCCTGGGCTTGCTCATCCCCGATAAAAGGAGTGTCCTTCTTTAAGAGATGCATGAAACCCTTATTAATATTAGCATAGTTCACTATAAACCATCATAAAAAGTCAGCTTTCCCATGTAAACCTTGAAGTTGGCGAATAGTGCATGGGGGAGGTAATCGAAGTATTGCCTCAACCTTTAATGGATCTACCATGATCCCAGTCTCAGAGACAAAAAATCCTAGAAGTCGACCTGACCTAATGCAAAAGATGCATTTAAGAGGGCTCAACCATATTCGATAATGGTGACATCTTTCAAAGACTAGCCGAAGGTGCTTAGGGTGATCCACTCTCTTACAGGAGTGAGCAGCAAGATCGTCGAGAGAGGCTTCGACTATATGCTTGAGATCGTGAAATGCAAAGGTCATAGCTCGTTGGAAGGTTCCTTCGGTGTTCTTAAGGCTGAAAGACATCTTCCAGTATGAGAAAGTACCCCAAGGGAAAATAAATGTCATCTTATGTTGGTCCTTAGGTTTAATTTGAATTTGGTTATACCCTGAAAATGCGTCCATGAAAGAAAAAACTTCACTTCCCGCACACTCGTCGAGAATCTGATCGATGAAGGGTGTCGGGAAGTTGTCTTTAGGAAAGTCCTTATTCGGGTCATGAAAAACCATGCATACACAGATGGTTCCTTGCTTTTTATTCACAGGAACGATATTGGATACCCATTCAGTCAAGGGAATCGGGTATATAAAGCCAGCATTAAGCAGTTTTTCTACCTCTACCTTAATAGCAGGGGACTTCCTTGGATTGATAGCTCTAAGACGTTGTCGAACAAGTTTAGCATCCGGGTAAGTTTTAATCTCATGATTGACAATTCTAGGGTCGATTCCTGGCATCTCTTCATATGACCAAGCAAATACATCTCAAAATTCTTTAAAGAGTTTGGTGTAGATCATAATTTCTTCTGGCAACAATCTGCACTGATGTATACATTTTCAACCTTTCCAGGAGTATGAGAGATATCGATCATGATGGTAGGAAAAATACTCACCATGTTTCCCTCGACATAAATGTTGTGTGTATCAAATGGAACTATGACGTGACCGACTACCTCACTCAAGGTAGATCTAAAATCATCTTGTTCGATTCTAGCAAGCTCTGGGAGGAAATAAGAGCGATGATTCATATCATCCCAAGGTCAGTCGGAACCTTTCATGGCCTCAATGATAACTTCATCTGAAGGCAAATTCTTATCGAGGCAATCATGTGAAAAGGACGATTAAGTGGCCCACACTGGCTCCAAAACAGGATCCTCCTCGTCCTTCTACGACGTAACAAGATCTGGATTGGCGGAAGAGTCAAGAATAACTTGATATGAAATCTCAGTTGTCGATAGTGGCATGGCCATTCCAGAATATAACTAACCTTAAAAAGACATCATCGAGGAAGGTAGAGTCCAATGATCGTTAAAATAGGAAGTGCAGAAAGGAACAGACCTCTTTGACAAAATGGGCTTACTAGACATGGTGTATATATGGTGAATCGGTGCAATGAAGTCAAAGGTACCCATAAGGGATGAATACATTTTGACATCAATATTCTCAGTTTTCGGCTGAGAATTGTCAATCATGGGGATCAACAGTCCAACATATGCATTGGGGCTAGCGTACACAAAGGACAACTAGTCAATCGTCATGATATTCCCATCATGAGGAAAACAAAGAGTATGGAAGATGGACGATACGATTGCAATCATAGCGTAAGTCCAATTGCATATAGTAACAATTTATAGTTGAGGGGCACATCAACCACCTTGACATCCACCTCTACAGTCTTTCCACCTAACTGGATCAGAAAGGAAGGAAGAATATCGTTAGGGTGGAAAGAATGACCATCAAAAGCAGTCAACATGGTCAGAGACTGAAAAAGAGTTAGAGAGCCGAGGGATTTCCAACAAACCAGGGACATCACACATGTTGTAGCACCTTCATCAACAACAGTACACTTGATGGTATACTTTGAGTAACCCATGTGGATTTGGAATGCCACATGGTAAGGCAAGTGAGGCTTCACATCTGTGACATTAAACTTGATAACTTTCGAGCCACAAGGATCTAGAGCTCCTAACGCAGATAGCAAGGAATTCCTCTATGAAGGACACGTCTGGAGTACCTCCAGAGCTGACATCGCATAAGGGGTTTGACCCATATCCTCAACAATAGAGTAATTCTAGGCATCTCTAGCATTAGGATTGTGGGTAGAGCACTTGAGTACTACTTTCGGAATACGAGGCGGGGGATCCGGTTTTTTGATCTGTAAGGGAATCACCAGAGGAGGGGGAGACTCTAGACCAGGTACAGTCTATGGAGAACTGTAATCGTGAGACCGAGTGGCTACATTAACCTCATATTTAACCATATTGATGCACAAATGATCACTCTCTTGCGTCGGTGGGTTTTGAATCCCACTCGCCACATTTACGGCATTCGAGGAGCTCGAGGCCATGTGTTGGTTATGTGGAAAAGTATTAGTCAACACGGCGGGCGGTAGAGATAAAATCCTCGCAGCTTCTGAAAGTTTGGGGCATAAATGGGTAAGGTGATCGTCTATATAAAGGTGATATTTGATATTATGGTAGCTGCGAGAGGTATTTAACTCCACATGTAAACCTGATGAGAATAGAATACTTCGGGAAGAAAGAAGAAACCCTAATTAGTTGGCTAATAACCCTAGAAGACAAGTCAGATCAAGAGGATAATTTGTATTAGGTTATTAGCCTCCAAAAGAAGAAGTCGGCTAAAGGAAATATTATATACTAAGTAAATAGGCACCACGAATGAGAAGTTGGCCCAGGAAGTTTGCCAGTTTTAGTATAAATACAAGAAGCCAGTCTTCATTCTGGCAGGCATTCTCAAAACTGCAGGAGCAACACTTGTGTGCACTGCAGTTGGCCAGTTTATGTGCAAGTTTGGAGGAGAGATTTCGTTGCAGCTGCTGCAACTAGAAGATTTCGGTTTTGGCCTGGACTCTCTCTTGGTTATGGTTTGGACTCTCTGATCAACTCTTGTTACTCATGTTTGGTGCGCTATCCTTGGAGAAAGGTGTGATATCTTGTTTAAGCTATCTATCCTAGGGTTTGCTTCCGGAATGATTCTCTATCAAGGTTAAGGTCCTCGAGGGTGGCTTCGACCTATGGTTGGGTGACAATAGTAATATTGTGTATGGTTAAATGAGCACATCCATTATATTCTAACAAGTTATGGGCCTACTCCTCGTTCATTCAGTCTAACCACTGGAAGGGATCATAGCCATAAGGATATTAAGCTCGTTGAAGAGTTGTCGCTAGGGTTTCTAGCAGGAGCAGTTACTATAGCATTGTCGCTAGGGTTACTAGCAGGTGCAGTTGCAGAAACCCTAATCCTCTCGTTGAGGCACCTCAAGTGAAGGGATTGACTTAATTTCCAGATAGACTAGTGCACCCTAGCCTAGCGCATCTCCTGGTACTCTCAACAAGCCAAGATGTCAAGATTGAGTTTTTGGTCAAATCTAGGTTTGACCAAGTCAAAGAAACCATGACTTACTCTATGAAGTCAGAAAACAAGTTATATGGGGCTTCTAACTTCAGAGCGTGGAAGACAAGGATTGACCTCATCCTTGCCAAGAATAAAGTGTTGGATATCGTGAAAGGAAAGATCGTGGAACCAAAGTTTGAAGAAGGAAAAGAGAATGAACTACAAAACATTGCAGTTATGGAGAAGTTCACAGACAGTGAAATAAATGCCATGAGTATCATAGTGGACTCTATAAAAGACCACTTGATACCCTACATCTCCCATCTTCACTCATCTAAGAAGATGCATGATTCCCTAACAAACCTCTTCTCAGTCAGAAACATTGGACAAGTAATGAGTCTGAAGAATGAGCTTCGTGACATGAAGATGAATGATGATGACAACATAACATCATACTTTGTGAGAATATCTCAGTTAAGAGATCAACTACAAGCTATTGAAGAGATCATTTCGGAAAAGGAATTGGTAAACATAGTACTCAATGGTCTTCCCAAGACATGGGATGCATTTGCTGCAAGCATGAACACAAAGAAGGAGTATCCTACATTTGAATAACTTTGGACCTATTGTGCACAAGAAGAATCAAGAATCAGTGCAAAAGAGAAACCCCAAAATAAGTACGATGATCAAGCCTTCACAACAAGGTTCAAGGATTTCATGAATAAAAACAAGTTTGGCTCCAGGAAGAAACCAAATCAAGAGAAAGATATGTCAAGAATACAATGCTTCAATTGTCGAAAGTATGGTAACTACAAGAATCATTGTCTCGAGTTAAAGAAAAGGAAGGAAACACATGAAGAATCAGTTTCCAAAGAAAGGGAACCCTCAAAGAAAGCCAAGAAGGACAAAAAAAACTTCTTCTTCTAAGACAAGGTAACAATACTCTTCATAGTTCTTGTACACACCATGTTTTGCATATCTATTTCCTAGAAAATAATATGTTCAAAGAGAAACTATACCTATGGAAGAACAACAAGATAAGGATTGCTATCATAATGACTACAAGTCAGGAAATACACATGAAAGGATGAAGTACATCAACAAACCCTGGTAACAATTTATGTGGAATTTATTACATAAGTAACAACTGCAAGATAAGCCAAAATCAAAATCAATCTTGAAGAAACCTAGAAGAAGTAAAAGACAAAAAGAAGTCAGCAATCAAGAGGAAATTGGAAAAAGACTTGTGACACTTTGCAGAAGGCAATAAGGATGCAGACGGAAGCATGGGCTCTCTTAGTTGGAGGGATCTTATTATAGAATTCCAAAAGATGTGCATGCACTCATGCATGAAGCAAGGATTAAGAGGGAGCTAATACTAAATAATATGATCCAATGAAGATGATTAAGTATCTATCCATGCTCCCACCAATGGTAGCAACCATGAAGAGCAGCACGTGTTCAGTTTGACTTTAGAAGAAGTATTCTTCAAAAAGAAGCCTTAAAGTATCCCTAGTTTTCCATCCACATCCATGATCCTATGATGAAAGAAAGAAGTTGGAATCTTTAGGAAATGGAATCTATGGAAAACTCCATGAACCTAAGAGCTAAAGAAAAACATGAGGAAGAACATGAATATTCAAAGAGAGAAGGAAAAGCCAGAACAACCAGTCATTGTATCGAAAATCACAAGACTACCAGCTTGATATGAACTCACTAAAAGAAATCAAGCAAAAGAACTGAAAGTTGTGATGAAGAACAGTGTGTGGAAGACTTATGAATAAAAGCATTGTGAGAACCAGAACTAAAGGTTCTCCCAGATGGAGGGAGAAGCTATAATGATTGCTTGTTCCAGTAAACCAGACATACCTCTACATGAGCCACTATATCGTCCACAATATCCATGGGTTGGAGTTTACATCAGATGAATGCAAAGACTGTTCTCCAGAATAATTAAAAAAAAAAACGTATGTAGAACAACCTCAAGGTTTTGAGGTATACTAGGAAGAAACCTTTGTATGTAGATGGAAGGAGACAACTTGGTGGAGAACCTCCAATCCACAACAGAAGCGTGGTGAAAAACTTTCTATAATAGAGATATTGTATCAGAATGGTTACTCATAAGCTCAGGATGATGGATTTCTAATCCATGAAAAACTCTCATGATGGAAAAAGAAGTACAACTTGGATATGTTCCAGTTTGACCCTTGCCACGATGTTATGAGCTAGCAGGAAACAAAAGATGAATCCAACAATTATATACTACATTGATCAAAGCTATATGAAGCCTTCAAGAGAATACTAGTGTTCCAGAAAGACCGAAGTACATTGAGATCAAGCATTACACTCTTCGTGATGAAGTCCAAAAAAGAGAAAGTGGTTCTCCAATATATATCTCCACAGATGAGAAGATAAGCAGAAATTTTGGTGAAGCCTATGTCCAAGATGAAAGAGTTTGTGTACTCAAGCTAGAGCTCGTGGAGACGACTTCCTTATTGAAAAAGGAAGAGACAACTTCCAGGTTGGGAGGGAGCACTGATGTGTTATTGATTTATGGACAATCATTTTTCAAGTTCGAAAAATGGTCCAGGATGAGTAGTTCCTTTCCAGTTCAGAAAGTTGTTCGAGATTTCTGACGGACAGGAATTTTCAAGTTCAGAAAATGGTCCAGATCAAATGGTTATTTTCTTAATGAAAATGGTTCGATGGATTGTTGATGTGCCATAGACAACGATTTCCCTTGTCATTAACATGGGGAATGGTATAGGACAGTCTTTGTTCTTGATGTTCACTCTTAGTAGCGGTCAAGAAGACTGGTCTGCCTCACTGGATAGTCATTATTTCAAAGCTCACAGTTGTGAGCAATTTCGAAGAATGGTCTATTTTGGAGGTTGGTGCAAGACAGTCATTTCCTTAGGAAATGGTCCAGACAGTGATTCCCTAGGACAAATTCTCTCCAGGTTGAACTTTGTTTAGTGTCGAAGGAATTGACCAGATAGGTGAATGGTCTAGGTTCAACAATCAGGGATAGGCATTCCCAAGGGTAGACTCATTCTCTCCAGGTTGCACTTTGTTTAGTGCCGAAGGAATGGCCCAGATAGGTGAATTGTCCAGGCTAAAAAATTGGGATATTTATTCTTCCTTACTTGAGAAGAATAGTCCAGATAGCTCATCGTTGATGTTTTACTTTCTTAGGGAAAATGCTCTTCCAAATATCATAGATGTGAGTGGAAGAATGACCCAGATGATTCATTTTATATATCATAATAATGTTTTTCTGTGTAGGTTGATGATATGATTGTTATGGAGACAGTATGTCTCTAGACAGTAGATGTATACTACTGTAGTGGATGTGTTCCACTAATTGTGACTATATGCCACTGATCAAGTATCTGTGTACTACTTGGTGTGGCAGTGTACCACTGTATGGTAGTTGTGTACTACTATGGATAGACACAATTGTGTTCTATTGAATCACATTGTTCTGATCGCCTTGAAGACTATCAGTAGTGTTGGAAATGATTATCATCTAGATGGATGATCAATGGACAGAGATTTCCTAGACGAAAAATGGTTCATAACATTTATTCTTCTAGGACATATGTCCGGATTAGAAGAATGGCTCTTGTGTCACTCTGTGGAGTGAGTGACTTATCCAACATCATGTCTGATAGATGGAGTATGGTTCTGAAAGATGATGCAACCGATGACACTGATAGTGATGATGGTGCGCATGATCTAATCATGAGATAGTCTAGACGATTATGTTGATGTTATCAGGTGAATGGTATGTTTGTGCTCAAGACCATTACCTTCAAATACCTCCCTAGCTAGGAGGGAGTGTTGATATTATGGTAGTTGCGGGAGGTATTTACCTCCATGTGTAAACATGACGAGAATAGAATATTACGGAAAGCAAGAAGAAACCCTAATTAGTTGGCTAATAACCCTAGAAGACAAGTCAAATCAAGAGGATAATTTGTATTAGGTTATTATCCTCCAAAAGAAGAAGTCGACTAAAGGAAATATTATATACTAAGTAAATAGGCACCCAGAATGAGAAGTCGGCCCAGGCAGTTTTCCAGTTTTAGTATAAATACAGGAAGCCAGTCTTCATTCTGGTAGGCATTCTCAAAACTGCAGAAGCAACACTTGTGTGCACTGCAGTTGGCCAGTTTATGCCCAAGTTTGGAGGAGAGTTGTTGTTGCAACTACTGCAACTAGCAAATTTCAGTTTTGGCCTAGAATCTCTCTTGGTTATGGTTTGGACTCTCTGATCAGTGCTTGTTACTCATGTTTGGTGCGCTATCCTTGGAGAGAGGTGCATTATATTGTTTAGGCTATCTAGCCTAGGGTTTTCTTCCGGAATGATTCTCTATCAAGGTTAAGGTGATCAGGGGTGGCTTCGGCCTATGGTTGGGTGACAATAGTGATATTGTCTATGGTTAAATGAGCACATACATTATAATCTAACAATCCTCAACAATAGAGTAATTCTAGGCATCTATAACATTAGGATTGTGGGTAGAGCACTTGAGTACTACTTTCGAAATACGAGGCGGGGGATCTGGTTTTTTGATCTATAAGGGCATCACTGGAGGAGCCGAAGACTCTAGACCAGGTACAGTCTGTGTAGAACTATAATTGTGAGACTGAGTGGCTACATTAACCTCATATTTAACCATATTGATGCATAAACGATAATTGTCTTGCATTGGTGGGTTTTGAATCCCACTCACCACATTTATGGCATTCGAGGAACTCGAGGCCATGTGTTGGTTATGTGGAAAAGGATTAGTCAGCACAGAGGGTGGTAGAGATAAGAGCCTCACAACTTCCGAAAGTTTGGGGCATAAATGGGTAAGGTGATCATCTATATAATGATTACAGGGAAACTTCACCTTTCGCCTTTCTTTATTTCCCTTACCAGCATTATTATTCAACTTCTCATTATTACCATTGTCCTTGGGTTTATTATTATTCTTTCCACCCTTACGATTATTATTACATTCTTTCTTTTTATCCCCTCCTCGTTGATGGTTACCATTCGGGCTAGTCGACGATTGCACATAATGTACATCTGTCGACTCAGTGGGATTGGAGGACACAGACAAAGCTGGCCCTCCTACATACTAGTTTAGAGACAACTCTTTCAAATGGCTTGTCACCGAGTCTGCAGATTTCACAATGGTGGAGCCTACAATGCCATCGGCATGAGGCCCGGGATTTTGTCTAGGGTCATAGTTTGACCTCGGTGTGTCTGGAAGAATCTCGTATAACATCTCAGACTGAGCATATATAAGATCTAACTATTGGGATTTAAAAATCGCTTCTTCCTCAAATGTAACCCCGGATGTAGAAGCATCCTTCGAAATATAAGGAAGGAGAGACTTAAGGAACCACTCTAGCAGGAATTCCTGGGGTATGAAGGCCTTGATCAACCTCTTTTTCCTATGCCACTCATGGATGTGATCCAAGATATGTGTGGCCTTGTCCTGACGAAAGGTCGATAGAATTTCTATGCCAGCATCACAAAGAATCGTCAATTGGAAGTGGTTGAGGAAGACTAAAACCATCTGAATAAAAAATTTGTATGTCCCCCTAGGTAGCTCGATATACCATTTCACGGCAACCCCTGTGAGGGTGTGTTGAAACAATATTAACCAAATAGAATCCTCATTAAGGGAATCCAAAGAGCACCAAAGATGAAAAGTGGTAACGTGATCACCAATATCCTCACCAGTTTTACCCTCAAATTTTGGAATATCCGAGGGAAGATTAGTGGGGATGGGGGGCCATCTCAGATAATGACACACGGGGACGTTCATTAACTTAGATAAGTCTGAAAAATTGAGCATGGCTAGAAAAGGGAGACGGGGTTGCGGCATCTGGTCCCAAGCTCCCTGGAAAAATTGTTGTTGGGGAATCGCAACCCATCCAGGGTTCTGGTAAGTACCATGGCCCTATCTGAGATTGTAAGACCCTCCTCCGAACTGATTCATGAGGAGTTGGTTGGGCACTATTCCAGTTGGAATGTTTTGATGAGGGTTGTAAAAACTGACCCCAGCCGAAGTGGCTCCAGGTTGGGGGTTTCCCAAGGTATAAAAATGACATCCCCCCGGTGTGAATCCAGGGGATAAAGGTGGATTCGTCATGCCAAACGTGTTGGTCATAATTGGTATAGAGGAGGTGGGTGTAAAGGATGGACCATAAGAAATAGCTTGTCCACCAGGTTGGTTACTCCATCTAGAAGAATTAGGAATAGGATTATACCCAGGGTTAAAAGGAGGAAAGCCTCCAATTGTAGGAGTCGTTTGTGGGACATGGGTACCACCAAACGATAAAGGAGTATGTGGAGGATTTGTGCCCCCAAGTCCAATATTAGTATGCGGACCAACCGTTGGGATGGAGGTTGAAAATTGCAATGTGAAATTCGGCATACCATAAGAAAAATGACTAGAGGCCATAGGGATGCACTGAACATTATGGCCCGGTGAGTGAAAAAGAGACCCAAAAGGGTTCATGGCTATAGGTTGAGTAGTCACTATAGGATGGGCAAAGGTGATAATAGGCACCTCCGACACTACAACCATTATGGTTGAAGGTGTCGAAGGGGTATCATTAAATATAGTAGGTATGGGAGTCGAAGGGCTCCCAGTATATTTATGACTCGATTCAGTACTCATCCTTGTATGATCACAAGTTTGATAAGTGGAGGTGTGTGTACCATGTCTGATAACTTTAGGCCTTTTAGAAGGCAAAGACTCAAAATGCGGTGGTAATTGTAAAAAGCGATGAGACTTGCAGGGAAGTTGGTCTGGCTCCATGATGACTCAAGACTCAAGATATAAAACAAATCCTAAGGCCAACTAGTAATCAAAGAACACACCAAAATAAAATCAAAAGGCCAATATACACACAAACAGGATAAAGTGGTTGAAAGGGGACTCCCTCCCTAAATTAGGTATTCCTCGCCCAAGAGGAGCCTAAGACTCCCTACTAAATATTGAAGGTATCAAAATCAATTATAAGGTCCCTCGTGGGCTTAACAACCAATCGTTCAAATCCCCCCGGAGAGGTAATCCTCCATAAAGGTTATGTGTTGTCCGACCCTTATCTAACCCAGGGTACCTGCAAAATAACCCTTGCAAGTAATCTATGTGGTACCTATGTCAAGCAACTAAGAAAACACGATATAACCGATGCACAAAAGAACAGTCGTAAGTCAGGTCCACCGTATGGGAAGGGTAACAAAGCCCGAAACCTAAAAAGCACCTCCTCTCACAGAGGTAAAGGTACTATCAATATCTGCATATACAAATAGATCCCCAAAAATATATCTGACGCTAAGAAGGTATTGGGGGGATATCCCTTCAACCAACCTCATGCAACCTCGTGTTTAACTCCGGTGTAAGCGGAGCCTACTGACATCACCAATTATACAATGTATTTCTCCACTCCCTTATTCAGAGACATATGTTGATTTAATAGCCTTGGATAAGTTTACTCACAAAATCTTATTCCAAGGCTCTAAATCCTAAGCTAGTTTGTGCACCCTAGAAAATTAAAATCGTTTCTAATCAATTTTAAATTATCAAAATCGTTGCTTTTAGTGGCCTTTCTTACTCAAAAAGTTGTGGTTGTGAAACTAATGATGTTATGACTCAACAAGTAAAATAAATGAATATGAATACAATGCAAAGTCCTAACTTCAATTCCCAATAAATGATATGCTTTTCAAAATGCAATTCTCAATTTAGTTCTGCAATTCCAAATAAGATGCAATCTATCTTTACATGTACTAAGATCAATGATAAGGACTCAAAATATCAAATGCCAACAATGTAAAATGCCTAATATCTTTGTATTTTCAATATAAAAGAATGAAAATGCTAGGACTGAACAACAACTTGATATAAAAACTCCATTGCATGTAAACATAGACAAACCAAGTAGTATATCAAGAAGCAAATACCCAACCCAAGATGCAAGGACAATCAAATGAAAAGGATGATGAGAAAGGCATCACCCAAAAATTTAACCAAAGAAAGGTTTCCTATCATTCCACACACACTTAACAGTCATAACAGAGACCCAAGAAGACTCAACAACCATCAAAACCTACCCAGCAAACAACAAACCCAACAACCAAGCAGAAAAGGATGATGTACGCGATTGTTCAGGTGAAAAGTGCATATATACACCTCTTGAAGAAGGACAACATGCGTATGTACTGATGGAATATCCAACAATACTGAGAGGGGGGGGAGAATCAATATTGCCTACTTTTTGCTTATTAATTCCAATTGATATTAAGAACACAGATTAATTATGAAATTAAGCAATATGATGAACAACAAACCCTTATTAACACAAGATTTTATTGTGGAACCCAACAGGGAAAACCACGAACTCTTTTCTCATTAATAAATTGTTCTTTTACAAAACTATTTTCAAGCTGCAACTTGATGGAGAGATTGTCCCCAAGTTTCTTCAGCTACAACTGAAGGGATGCTTCCACACCCCATTTACCAGCTACAACTGGAAGGAGACTAAGACCCCCTAGTTTATCAGCTACCAGTGAAAGGATGCGTCGACACCCAATTTACCAGCTGCAACTAGAAAGAGGTTACGACCCCCTACAAGCTTGTAGCCTGCCATAGCACCACCCTACCACCCTGTTTAAGTTTATTGTCGATATGTGAATTTGTTGCTAACATCCAATTGATTTCACAATGCAATTCAATCTATGTTTCTCTTCATATTGAATTTGATTTATACAACCATTAACAGAAGTCCTGTCATAATTGACTCATTGACTTTGACTTGTTTTCCCTTGCTCCACCCTTCCTCCCTTAATGTAGGTTATAAAACTTAGAACTCTCTTACTGTACTCTTTTTAAGATGTTCATAAACACACATAGATACTATTAGTTATTCAAGTCTTCTTAGAATCATTAACTGTTGCACTTTCTACTTTGTATGCTGCAACCTCTGCTTGTATGGTCTTCTGGTTTTCTGTAGTCTAACTTCATCTTTTTCTCTCTAGATTTTTACTCTATTTAAAACTTCAGATTCTGCTTCTGCATTTCATGACTTATTGTGTTTGTATTATTACAACAATATACTATGTTGTTCTTCAATAACTTTTAACACACATCTGTAGTTTTGTCCTTCTCTAACACAGTCTCAACTTTCTAAATTTGATCTTCAATCTTCTTCTACTGTCTCACAATTCTGCTTCTGATCTTTAGAAAATATATAAGCCTGTTATCACACTTTTTCATGAACCATCATCTCTGTGCATGCAAATACACAACTCTTCATATCATCACATCTTTGGTCTGTATTCTTTTTCTAAATGAAGATGGAGCTATGAGACCCTTACTTTCATCTCTGAATTCTATCTATATAGTCTTTCAATTCCCATAACCAACTAAACAGACTTACCTCTTGAATAAGAATGTGTCTCTTTGTCATAATGTTAGTTATATTATGTTTGTAACTTTTTTTTGGCATAATTAATTAACAAACTTTTGGTTAAGAAATTCATGGAAATCTTGTTCAAGTTCGTCAATTCTACTAAATGCTCCTTTGATAGTATATTCCTTTAGTATTATTTCCACTGTTAAGCCGATCTATATCCTTTTCAAAATCTTTTATCTGATCTAATGTTCTCGGGATGAAGGACTAAACAAAAACAGCTTCAACAATTTCCTCCTCCGCAGATGACTACATACCCCTAGTGCGTATTATTTGTTGCATCTTTTCAAGATAATTGTCTATATCGTCATCCATAATAGACGGATCAACCACGAAGTCAAAAAGCTCACGGACAGACATAAATGCTACTCCATTTTTCTTAAAGAATTCTGAGACATGAAGGCAGTCCTCACGCAAAAAGTTTAATGCGTGTGGATGATCAAGGTATACATACTGAGAGACATCAATACAATACAAATGGCCCTCATGATAAAGAATATTGTATTCACTTAAATCTCTATTCACAAGTTTGCATTTCTAATATAAGGTACGCATCATGATGGCAACCTCTAAATAATTTTCGTGTAATTTATCCTCTAACAAGGCAACATTTTTTAGGCGAGGTGCATCCCAACCATTTGTTCCTATGAATTCCATGAAAAGAACATGAAGTCATAGAAGCATTGGTGTTGGAAACCGGATTCTAGCTTCCTTCAGCCTCAAAAGATTTCTCATTTCTTTTTCTGCCCAAGTCTTCACCATTTTTCTTGGATTATGCTTGCAATACCCATGCCTGAAACGGAAGTCTCCTTAAACATATCTTTCCCTGTCTTTGAATAAAATAATATAATTTTTATAGACCTTGATATCCAACTCCTCTCCATTGTCTTTTGTTGTATGGTACACATTCGCTTCTTTACCTGTAGAAATGCACCCATTTATGTCTTGAAAAACACCTCGATTTAACATTTTGAACAAGGCCATGTGTGTTCTAGGATCGAGTGTCTGTTCAACAGTAGCTTGATATGATTTCATATATTTGGTTTCCATAGGTGCTTCTTGTTTGGGTTTTAAGGATCAACAGGGCATTGCAGATTCATCCATATATGGAATTCTTGTAGAAGACTAGATTGCAGTCTCGTATTTGAGGAGTCCTTACTTGGGATCTTCTCTTCAATCCTAGCTTCGATTTGAGTTTCTTCGTCCTTTTGATAAGAGGATGATCTCACAATATTGTAGACAATAGAATAGATGTCGATGGCCCCAATCGCCATAGAAAACAAAAAAATGCATAAGCCATTCCATAGTCCATACAAACACCAACATATGTGTATCTCTCATAGGATTGGTGTGAGTAGTCATATCGATATTTATGTGTGCACATATTGTAAATAGTTGTATAAATCAATGCATATTACCAAAAAATCTTTATGTAAAGCCTTTATAAATAGATTGATCATTTTGAAATGCATGCATTACACAATCTAGATACTTGTCATATATTGGAAAGACTAACTTCTTCTATGTTGCAACCTCGTCATTGGTAAGTGACAAATGGAGTAACATCCAGAAGAAAAAGGTCCTCCACCTTCTCGTTACCTTCTCCACTAAGAATTGTAGCATGGACCGTAGCACCATAAGCAACAACTTCAACAAGGTTGATACTCTTACAGAGCTCCTTCCCATTGAAGAAATATTGCAACAATTGATGCACTTTTGGGGATACGAGTAGATCCTCCCACAAGGAAAACATCATGGACAATGCTCTTAATTCATCATTTTGGCATCACTCAAACACTTCTCAACAGGCTCCATGAATTTCTTAAACAAATCCATGTTGAGCTCCTCAAATCTGGACCTAGTAATGGTGGATTAATAATCAATACCTTCATAAAGAGAATCGATCTCAATGGTAATTTGAGCAGTTGAAGACAACGTTGTCTTTTCCTTTTCACAAGTTTTTTCTAAGCCTTCTAAATCCTCACTGCCAAAATGGGTATCTCATGTTGTGGATTTAACCTCAAAGATACCCTCTTCAATAGTTAATAGAGAAACATCAAATGTTCCTCCCCTTAGATAAAAAATCAAAAACATTTTTCTCACCAACTGAGGTAGCCTTTTTGTCCAAACCATAAGCAATTGCAGCTACAGTTGGTTCATTTATGATTCTCATCACATTTAGCATTCGTTGTGGCTTGCCTCTAAGAGTCATTAAAATATGCAGGGAAGTCAATATTGTTAATGCCATCAATGCCTATTATCATCATCAAAGATTTATTGTCAATGCCAATGTCATTAATGCCAACATTTTGCTTTGTCATCATACTACCTCATCCATGGCTCTATCAACATAGACATACATGTCATCATAGGGAATGTCTCTCATCTATTTGCCATCAATTCCAACCTGTAATGCCATATTTCCAACAATATCCCCCTTTGGAATTGATGCCAATACTATTTTCATTTCTCCCCCTTTTACATCAAGGGAAAAGGGTTGAATTACTCCCCCTCACTTTGATCACTGTCTCCTTTCTCTTTTCACATAAGTGGAGAAAGATGTAATCAAATCCCCCTTACTATGTACTTTCTCTAAAACCAATTGTAGTAGCTGATACCAATTGTTTTGAAAACAAAAATAGGGGTTCATTAACCAAGTAATGAGACATTGGTAGATCTGATTTCTTATCTAAGTCATCTTTTAAAATTTTAGATTTTCAAGATTATGGAGATGAACTTCTCAATGTTTTATCCTTCTTCATTTATTTCACTGAACTTGATTTCATCATGGTTTAATCGGAGTTTCATTACATCAACAGTTGACCTCCAAGGTTCAAGCCCTAATCTTTTAGACTTCAATCTCCCCTTGATATCATGCACTATCTTCTATGTTGCTGCAATGACTGTCCATGCCCTCAAACATAAATTTTCCTTGGGCTACAATCAAATTTGATCATGAACGTAAATGTTCCTTTGTCAAATGCCTCACTAATTTCTGCTCATATTGGCTTCACAAATCTGTTTATGCTTTGCCTCGGGAGATTTTTCAAGAATGCTTTAATTCCTCACACAAATAGTTCTTTCAATCTACCTCTTCAATTTGGATCATCAAGTCAGAATCAAGGCCGAAATTGTATTTTTATCAATTATCATATTATGTATTCACTTTTGGACCGAAGCTCCTCAATATTCTCCTGCAGAATAGCCATTTGTTGAAGTACATAAGTCTGGGCATTCCCAACTACAATTAAAGTTAGAACGAGGCATCTAAGACCAAACGAAGTTCTTTGAACTAGGCGCTGCTAACATAGTGCCCTCTTGGACAAGGCATATGGTAGGCTTGATCTGATTTATATTTTGAGTGATCAATAAACTCTCAATCATAGAATTGGCCACCTTCCCTTTTATAATCTACTGCTCCAAAAATATCACCACAGAAAAAGATCAATATAGAAAGCACCTTCTTGGAATGGTGTATTCCCTTTGACAATCTGATACAATAGCTTCAAATTCATCCACGTCAAACTACATTTATCGAGGGTCAGTGTTGTTTTTGGTTGCTTAACAAATCTGTAGAAGAAAAAAAAATCTCCATGCTTCGTGGCTTCTTGCACTGTAAGGGTTTCACTCGAATGTTGTTTCTCCATCTCTTGGCATTCTTCCAGGGATTTGTCCATTCCATAAGTAACTTCTTTACTCTCTTTGCTTTCTTGACCTTGATCCACTTTATTTGCAAGTTTACTATTTTCTTCCTTTTTTTTGGTTTTCTACATGTTTCTCTTCTTTTGACACTCCATCAATTTCAAGGGTAGGATCTTCATCAATATTCTTGTTTTGTACTTCAGACTTTCTTCTCCATACCTTTTTGTATCTTGGTCTAGGAGGTCTTGTTGTGCATCTTCTGGAAATATGACCATAATTATGACATTTATAGCATTCAATTAGATAATTTGGCAAGGGGCCACAAGGACTATGATTTCTCCTAATTTTTTTATGTTTTCCATATGCGTGACAATCTGATACTTTATGTACATAGTTATTACATGAATAACAATAACCCCTGAACATATGTGAAGATATTCTGAAAATGAATTTATTTGTCAACTCCTTTTTGTTAGTAATGAAAGTAGGTGGAATAATACTTTCTTTCTTCACATACCCAAGCCCAGTCTTGTTGTTAGGATCTTTCATTTCACTTGAACTGCATGTTTTTTCTTGTCTTTCCAACCTGTGTCTCTTTGTTCTATAGTCAACAGTGTTGTGACCATAATAAAAACAATAGCCATAGGATGCACTTTTGTACTTGGGAGTTTTTTGGTCTTCTTGCTTGTGATTACTATTTCTTTTGAGGTTACTCTTCTTGGGAGGATGAACAGATTCTTGATAATAGAAGTTTGCATTCTTGTCATCCTTTTGTTCCATAGTTGTTTCTTTGGAGGTATCATCACAACACTTTTCATATTCTACATCAATCTAAGTAATAGGACTTAATCCTTTAACCATGTGTACTTGGTCATATCCAAGGCCAAATTTGTTTGAGGGAAATCTTTGTAGAATAACAATTTTATCAAGGGCTTCAGTTCCTTTCTTGAATTTGTTAATAGTCTCCAGTTGATTCTTGAGTCCAACAACTTCTTGTTTTAAATTCTTGGCTTCTTCCATGCTAATGACTGCTTGTTGTCTTGAACTGTGTAGCTTCTCTTGTGAGGACATTATTTGTCTTTTTAAGGTATGATTTTCTTCCTCACTTTCTAGCAGTTGTTGTTTGAGCTCTTCAACCTTTTGTTTCTCCTTATTAAGATATAGTTCCAAGGATTCCAATCTTTCTTGATCTAGTTGGACTTGGATTCTAAAGTTAACTATGATTTGCTCAAGTTATTTCTTCTTTGAACCTTGTTTCCTCCTTTGCTCCAACATGATATCCTTTAGTTGTTTACACCTTTATTTATATTCTCTCAGTTCATCCAAAGTACACTCAAGCTCAGCTTAAATATTGACTTCTGCTTCAATGTCTGAGTTTTCTTCAAAAGAATCTTCATCACTAGAATTGTTATAGACTGAACTTTGTTCTAATTGATATGCTTCATTTGACTTCTCATTTGAGTAGAGGTCTTTTATCTTGTCCCAAAGTTACTTTGCAGAGTTACATTCACCTATCTTCTCTTTGACATCATCAGGCAATCCATCAAGGATTGTATTCATTGCCATTGAGCTACTTTTCTTGGCTTTCTTTTGAGCTGGAGTCCTTACTCTTTTTGGTGGGAAGTAATCAATGATCACTTAATTCCATACTTCAAGTCCCAATGCCTTTAGATGAATTTCCATTCTTGTACTCCAAAATATGTATTCTTCTTTTCTAGGTATTGAAGTTCCATTCACGGTGTAAATCTTTTGTCCATCCATGTGTTCTTAATTTGATCTTCATTTCAGTTTGTTAAACTGTTCTTAAAGGAACCTTGATATGATACCAATTAATGGAACATCCAACAATACTGAGAGGGGGGGTGGGGGTGAATCAGTATTTCCTACTTTTTGCTTATTAATTCCAATTGATATTAAGAATACACATTAATTATTCAATTAAGCAATATGATGAACAACAAACCCTTATGAACACAAGATTTTATTGTGGAACCCAACTGGGAAAACCACCAACTCTTTTCTCATTAATAAATTATTCTTTTACAAAACTATTTTCAAGCTACAACTTGATGGAGAGATTGTCCCCAAGTTTCTTCAACTACGACTAAAGGAATGGAAGGAGGCTATGACCCCCTAGTTTATCAGCTACCACTGAAAGGATGCTTCGAGACCCTATTTACTAGTTGCAACTGGAAGGAGGCTACGACCCCCTACAAGCTTGTAGCCTGCCATAGCACCACCCTACCACCATGTTTAAGTTTATTGTCGATATGTGAATTTGTTGCTAACATCCAACTGATTTCACAATGCAATTCAATCTCTGTTTCTCTTCATATTGAATTTTATTCATGCAACCATTAACACAAGTCCTGTCATATTTGACTCTTTGACTTTGACTTGTTTTCCCTTGCTCCACCCTTCCTCCCTCAATGCAGGTTATAAAACTTATAACTCTCTTATTGTACTATGTTTAAGATGTTCATAAACACACAGAGATACTATCAGTTCTTCAAGTCTTTTAAGAATCATTAATTGATGCACTTTCTACTTTGTCTGCTACAACCTTTGCTTGTATGGTCTTCTGGTTTTCTGTAGTCAAACTTCATCTTTTTCTCTCTATATTTTTACTCTATTTAAAACTTCAAATTCTGCTTCTGCATTTCATGACTTCTTTTGTTTTTATTATTACAACAATCTACTCTATTGTTCTTCAATAACTTTTAACACACATCTGTAGTTTTGTCCTTCTCTAACACAGTCTCAACTTTCTAAATTTGATCTTCAATCTTCTTCTACTTTCTCACAATCCTGCTTATGATCTTTAGCAAATATATAAGCCTTTTATCACACCTGTTCATGAACCATCATCTATGTTCATGCAAATACACAACTCTTCATATCATCACATCTTTGGTCTCTATTCTTTTTCTAAATGAAGATGGAGCTTCGAGACCCTTACTTTCATCTATGAATTCTATCTATATAGTCCTTCAATGCCCATAACCAACTAAACAAACTTACATCTTGAATAATAATGCGTCTCTTTGTCATAACGTTAGTTCTATTATGTTTGTAACTTGTTTTTGAGCATAATTAATTAACAAACTTTTGGTTAAGAAATTTGTGGCAATCTTGTTCAAGTTCGTCAATTCTACTAAATTCTCCTTTGATATAATATTCCTTTATTATTATTTCCACTGGTAATCTGATCTATATCATTTTCAAAATCTTTTACCTGATCTAATGTTCTTGGGATGAAAGACTGAAGAAAAATAGCTTCAGCAATTTCCTCCTCCGCAAATGACTGCCTACCCCTAGTCCAGATTTTTTGTTGCATCTTTTTAAGATAATCGTCTATATCGTCATACATAATAGACAGACCAACCATGAAGTCAAAAATCTCACAGATAGACATCACTGCTACTCCATTTTTCTTAAAGAATTCTGAGACATGAAGGCAGTCCTCACGCAAAAAGTATAACCCGCATGGATGATCAAGGTCTACAGAATGAGAGACATCAATACAATACAAATGGCCCTCATGATAAATAATATTGTATTCACTTAAATCTCCATGCACAAGTTTGCATTTCTGATATAAGGCACGCATCATGATGACAACCTCTAAATAATTTTCGCGTAATTTATCCTCTAACAAGGCAACATTTTTTAGGCGAGGTGCATCCCAACCATTTGTTCCTATGAATTCCATGACAAGAACATGAAGTCGTAGAAGCATTGGTGTTGGACACTGGATGCCAGCTGCCTTCAGCCTCAAAATATTTCTCATTTCTTTTTCTGCCCAAGTCTTCACCATTTTTCTTGGATTATGCTTGCAACACCCATGCCTAGAACGAAAGTCTCCTTGAACATATCTTTCCCTGTCTTTAAATACAAGAATAGAAGTTTTATATACCTTGATAGCTAGCTCCTCTCCATTGTCTTTTGTTGCATGTTACACATCCTCTTCTTTACCCGTAGAAATGCACCCATTTTGAACAAGGCCATGCGTGTTCTAGGATCGAGTGCATGTTCAATTGTAGCTCGATCTGCTTTCTCATATTTGGTTTCCATAGGTGCTTCTCGTTTGGGTTTTAAGGATCAACAGGGCATTGCAGATTCATCCATATATGGACTTCCTGTAGAAGTCTAGATTGTAGTCTCGTATTTGAGGAGTCCTTACTTGGGATCTTCTCTTCAATCCTAGCTTCTATTTGAGTTTCTTCATCCTTTTGATACAATGATGATCTCACAATATTGTAGACAATAGACCAGATTTTGATGGCCCCAATCGCCATAGAAAACAAAAAAATGCCTAAGCCATTCCATAGTCCATACAAACACCAGCATCTATGTATCTCTCATAGGATTGGTGTGAGTAGTCATATCGATATTTTTGTGTGCACATATTGTAAATAGTTGTATAAATCAATGCATATTACCAAAAAATATTTATGCAAATCCTTTATAAATACATTGATCATTTTGAAATGCATGCTTTACACAATCCAGATACCCGTCATATATTGGAAAGACTAACTTCTTCTCTGCTGCGACCTTGTCGTTGGTAAGTGATAAATGGAGTAACATCCAGAAGCAAAAGGTCTTGCACCTTCTCATTATCTTCTCCACTAAGAATTGCAACATGGACTGTAACACCATAAGAAACAAATTCATCAGGGTTGATACTCTTACAGAGCTTGCAAGATACCAGATATATAAAATATGCAGAACAGAAATAAAATGCTAGAAATGGCAGAATAGCAGTAAAATATCCAGCATAATCTTCACAATAACACAGAAATGATATAAGAATAGCAATAGAAATATCACTTTGATTCAGAAAGCAATGTTCACAGGCCTCTTCGAGGGGGCAACCTCCAATCGACCAGCGCTCTATTACAATAATCTCCAAGCTAGGGTTTTCATACCCTCGACCCTTATTTATACTAAATATGTCTATTAAGAGAAGCATCTAGAGGAAGATCCTTCTAGAAGCAGAAGCTTCTATTAGGTCTTCTTACATCCGCCTTATTATGTTTTATTGAAAGGCCTTATTAATATTGACCTTTATTACATCTGAATACATTGATCTACCTATGTGCGGGTTAGGACCTTAACAGAGCTCCTTCCCATTAAAGAAATCTTGCAACAATTGATGCACTTTTGGGGATACGAGTAGATCCTCCCACAAGGACAACATCATGGAAAGTGCTATTAATTCATTATTTTGGCATCACTCAAACACTTCTCAATGGGATCCATGCATTTCTTAAACAAATCCATGTTGAGCTCCTCAAATCTAGCCCTAGTAATAGTGGAGTAATAATCAATACCTTCATTCAGAGAATCGATCTCAATGGTAATTTGAGCAGTTGAAGACAACGTTCTCTTTGCCTTTTCACAGGTTGTTTCTGAGCCTCCTAAATTCTCACTGCCCAAATGGGTATCTCCTGCTGTGGCTTTAACCTCAAAGATACCCTCTTCAATAGTGAATAGAGAAACATCAAATGTTCCTCCCTTTAGATAAAAAATCAAAAACATTTTTCTCACCAACTGAGGTAGCCTTTTTGTCCAAACCATAAGCAATTGCAGCTACAGTTGGTTCATTTATGATTCTCATCACATTTAGCATCCTTTGTGTCTTGCCTTTGAGAGTCATTAAAATATGCAGGGAAGTCAATATTGTTAATGCCATCAATGCCTATTATCATCATCACAGATCTATTGTCAATGCCAATGCCATTAATGCCAACCTTCTGCTTTGACATCATACTACCTCATCCATGGCTCTGTCAAAATAGACATACATGTCATCATAGGGAATGTATCTCATCTATTTTCCATCAATGCCAACCTATAATTCCATAATTCCAACATGTACGTGATTGTCAGGTAAAAACCCGCGTATATGTGTTAAAACACAACCAAGCTAAGGAGAAGGTTAAGAAACTATGACTCAGAATGAACAGAGGTTGTCAAGCAATCAGATGACAAGAAACTCAATATAAACGAGACCAATCAATGGATAAAAACACTCCAAACCCCGAAAAAGAAGATTTTATCCCCAGTATGGTCGTCAATTATGTTACGAGGAAAATCTCTCTATGGCTAGGGGTAAACCACAACAGACGGAAATGACTGCAGAAATCAACTCTAATCTCAGGTATGCTATATAAACGAATATGATAACAAGACAAGATAAAGAGCCTACCTCATCCAGATGTTCGATGAAGTCCACTGTTGAGTAATTGACTCAAAGAAATATACCTGCAACGTGTCCTCAACAACCAATAAACGCAAGCATATGGTGATAATATATAATGTTATCACGTTCAATAGCATAATCCATCAACATTCATAACAAATACGCCTATGGAATAACAATTCGAATATTTGCAAGATATTAATTGGACAAGAAAATAGTATTTCTATTAAAATGTAATCAACAGAAGTGAATGAGTTACAAACTTCTGTGTCGGCAAGGTTCGGAACCAAGAAACTAAGTCCCTTCCAGTTGGGCTCTCACCACTTCAATCATCCACCAAATGCAAGCTCATATAAGAGAGACATTGAGGTTCTCAATCAAGTAGGGAAGAGCTTGGGGGATGAACAATGTGTTTAGACTTAAAAGGATAAAGGGATGCAGACTCAATATGAAGTGAATAGTTTCTCCAGAGTAACTTTGCTCTCAAAGTTGAATTCTTCTCCTTTTTTCCATAGCTCGGATTTGGCCCATTTATAGCCTTCAAGTGGAACTGAAGGGCCGAGTCGGAACGTTTCCAGTATATGGAAGGTCAAGGATCATGGAACTCATGATGTGACATGGAAACTCGAAACCATTTTTTAATTTTGAGCACAAAACCTGATGTACGGGGGTTGTAGTGGTGCAACCTACATATACGCATGTTGTACAATAGGTAGTGCGCGTATATGTGAAAAAATAATGTTTTTAGCTCTGGGAATTGCAAAAAGGGACTTCAAGTCTGCATAGAGAAATGGAACAAGGCCTCCTGAGAAAATTTGCATAGGGTGAGGCAAATCTTGCTATAACAGTAGATGCCACTTTCCAGAGATCTATGCAAATAGATTTTGACGATATGATCGATAATATTATCCAGGTTTATCTTGATGATTTGACTGTCTATTCAAAGAATCAATTGGATCACTTTGGTCATCTCAGAAAAGTTCTCATGCGATGCAAAAAATTCGGCATTTCTTTAAATCTTTCTAAATCTATTTTTGGCATCACCAAGGGAAAGTTCCTTGGACATATCGTTTCTGATTCAGGAATAAGCATATATCCTGAAAGGATTGCTACTATTTTGAACCTTCCTACCCCCACTTCCAAAAAGGAGGTTCGAACCTTTATGGGCATTATCAACTTTGTTTGTAGGTTTGTTCCTGATTTTGCTTTAATGGTTAAACCAATTCATAATCTCCTAAAGCAATATCACTCTTTTTCTTGGATAGATGACGTCGAAAATGATTTCGTAAGGATTAAGAATGCAATCAGTTCTGCACCGGTTCTTGCGAAACCAGACTTTGAGAAAGATTTTATCATATACATTAATGCCACTAAGGAAGCATTTTTTTCTATTCTCTTACAATATGATGACCAAAATAATGAAAAACATGTAGCTTACATGAGCCAAAGTTTACCAGACGATGAAATCAAGTACTCTTATATTGAGAAACATGTTTTTTCTTTTGTTAAAGATGTAGAGAAATTTTGCCACTTTATTCTAGACAAACATACACAAGTAAAAGTCCCTTTGCCTGTTGTCAAGTTTTTTCTTTCACAAACTTATCTTCTAGGAAAACTTGCACATTGTCTTGCCAATATTCAGGAGCATGATCTAACCATCATGACTTCGAAAACAATTAAGGGACGAGACTTATCCCTTCACTTAGCTCAACATGTTGAAGCAATTGAAGAACTTGATGATCAGGATGATCCTCTTTCAGCACTGTTTTATATTGAGAATCAAACCCTTTCTATTGTTGAACACACCTGCTATAAAAATCTGGTGTATTACTTGCAATATTAGAAATGCCTAGATGACTTAGATCCTCATCATAGGAGAAGACTATGCCTTGAATCTTCCAATTATATTATTTTAGGATACTTTTTGTTCAGAAGTTTTGTTGATGGTATATTACTTCGATGTGTGAATGATGAGGAAGCACATAAATTGTTACATGAAACTCATGGATCTTCAGATTCTTTTATTCACGTTGGTGGCCACTTTTCTACTAAAGATACTGCTTTTAAAATCATAAGAAACGATTACTATTGGCCTTCAATTTTTCGAGATTCTTATAAATTCACAAGATCTTGTGACACGTGTCAAAAATTCGTTGGGAAAGAGTGTATTTTTGCCATGCCTTTACAACCTATCCTCTCGGATTTTTCTTTTTCTAAATGGGGCCTAGAATTTATTGGTCCTATTAATCCTTCGTCTTCTGCAGGGCACATTTTTATTTTGACAACCACTGATTATTTCACTAAGTGGACTAAAGTTGTCCCTCTTATACATGCACATGATGAACATGTAATTTCTTTCCTGAAAACCAATATCTTCTCTAGATTTGGAATTCCTTTAGAAATTATTACAGATAATGGCCCCGCTTTCATTTCCACAAAACTAACTCAATTTCTAGTCAAGTTGGGAGTCGAACATTTCACTTCATCAACTTATTACACCCAAGGAAATGGGAAATCCGAGTCTACTAAAAAAAATCTGGTTAGGATCATAAAGAGGCTCATCGAAGATAAGCCTCACCAATGGCACACCCTCCTCACTTATGCCCTTTGGGCAGATCACACTACCACTAAGGTAAGCACAGATTGCACCCACTTTCAGCTTGTTTATAGTCAAGAAGCCATTCTACTTACTGAACTGGAACTTTCTTCTCTACGGTTGATGCTACAGATTGAAGAATTAAATTCTTTCAATGTTCCGCAAAGAATAAATGCATTATTAGCCTTAGAATAACAAAGAATGTTTTACTTGGAAAACATAAAGAGAAGACAACAAACTGTAAAGAAATATTTTAACAAACGTGCAAAAGCTATCAAATTTAAGTTATGTGAGAAAGTCTTACTTTGGGACTCATCCCATGCTTACAGAGGAAGACATTCGAAGTTTCAAAAATTATGGCTAGGTCCTTTCAAAATCACTTTTGTCCTAGGCACAAACTCTTACCTTTTAAAGATTTGGAAGAGAGATTGTTTCATTATAGTACCAATGGTTCCCACTTGAAACATTATGTGGAACCAACTTGATTGATAAATTCCATGTGGAAATCACTGCTGTATATAGCTTTCTCTTTCACTGTTTTATTTTGCTTCGTTCAATTGAATTTTCGATTTCTATTGTTTCATTTTCTGTTGTTTTATTTTCTGCTATTTCGTTTTATGTTTATCAGAAATAAGTTTTGGATCAGTTTTTCCACAAAAATTCCATTCTGTAAGTATTGTTGATAAATAACAATAAATTTTACACAGTTGTCATGATGTCCTCCTTTTAGACATCGCTGAAAATATGTTTTTCTTTCAATACCATTGTTAGATAGATGATTTGGTATTTTTTCATATTTTCTGTTGTCCCTTTCTTCCCTCCATCCTAAGATTCAAAGAGCATATCAGAAAATTTCTCGTTAACACGAAGAAAAATTGTTTACTGCGACTAATCAAATGTTATGCATACAGGACCAAACCCCCTCATACGTACCACTTTTCATGAGTTATTCCCAAAATCCCGTCTCATTTTTTCCCTTAAACCATCATTTTCCCCATGTTGCATAATCATTCTGGTCAATAATTCTTTGATCTATGTTCACCGATTTGTGAAACCGAACATTCTGAGTTATTAATATATTGGAAACAGATTTCCCTGTGGATTCGCCACCTTGTTGATGCCCAAAAGTGAAACATTGGGTACCTGCTTGCAAATGGTTGCAACACCTTACTATTTAATTATATTTAATAATATACTAATAGGTGGGACCCATTGTGTGACTTGTGTGACTATGATGAAGAGACGACAATTATGTTTTATGTGCTTATGACTTGGTTGTGAGATGAGTTCTACAGTTTATTTTCTTTTAAGTCACTATCGAAATAATTGATCAAATGATGTTATGGGTGATGTGATCAAAAGAGAAATGATGTTGTCTTTATATAACCCTCATAAGTGTTATTATGCTGCACCTAGTTTGATAAAAGATCTAAACTCCATGCTTCAAGTTGTATGTGATATATGGTGTGGTGATTACCTTGATTCCATGCTACAAGGATTGTGCACATTTGTTAAGAATTGGAAGTTTAAAGGTTGAATATGGTATCCCTAGCAAGTTTTGGATAGATGTCACATTTGAGTTCTTGACAAAGGTTGGCACATTTGTTAAGTTTGAAACTTAGGAAAATGGTGGTGTATCAAGCTTGCAATTAATTGTTAGTGGGTTGTGCGATGTATGGTTAGTTTTCTCTTACTGGCTATGGATGAATGTGTAAGTGTAGACACAACATGCAATAAATGCACGTCACTCTAACCTACCTCAAACCTGCCACCCTAGCCATTTCTCATTTGCTCTTGTTGGTTGTTGTTACTCCACTTTGCTCGACTATGGAAGAGGTATATAGGCTTCGTCGACTCTCTTTGGAAATTTTTACACACAGGTATGGGATTTCTTGATTCTCCATCCATGAATATTTCTCTTTGCTCTTTAATTAAGTCAATAGTTGGCTATTGAGTTTGCTTGCTGTCTGTGCATTTCCAAAGTTATGATGTGTGGAAATTTGGACTATGTATGGATTATTGTCAAAGTTTTGGTCTCTATGGAATTTGTATTCAAACTATTCGCATCGAAAATGTGGGTGTTTCTTACTTTATGAAATTGTTCATGCTTTACCTGTGGAAAGGGATGTTGTTTTGGAAGTTCTTGGGCCTGCCATGCCTCTAGTTTTATTTTGGTGATTCCTCTCTGTTCGATAGAAACGTTATCACTACTCACGGTTTGTGTGTTATTTAAAAACTTTACCTATCATTTAATTGTGTGGCTCTCATGGCTATCGTTCCCACACCCTTGTATCATCTCTGTAAATATAAATGTGGAATTTTGTGGTGGTGTTAAGATTTTCGTGCTCCTTTTGGCCAAACCCTCAAACTTGGTCAGCTCATCTCCCTATACCGCATCACTATTGATAATTGTATATCAAACCTTGTATTTGGAAAATAGTCTGGAGGTGGTCAATCCAGAATTTAATAAAGGCATTGTTTGTGCTCATATTTAGTCATGGGTCTTGTTGATTATTCACTGTGTGAAGTTAGAAATAATGCTAAGACCACTTATTTTTGTAATACAATCTGTCATGTGGAAATAATTGGGGTGATGGAAGCATTGCCAAACCATTTTTTAAGCGATACGACCTACTGTTTGTTCGATTTTATATGAAAGGAATACCTTGGTGGATGAATTATATATGCATTGAATGAGTTTTGCGAACCAGAATGAAAGGGAATTTTGGAAGCATTATTATTTGAATTTTGAATTTTGAATTGTGTTATACACAGGGATCCATGTTGTGGCCACTTCATGGAACCCTGTAGTGCTCTAAAATGTGATGGTCATTATATCGTGGACCACAGTTTGTCCATTCCTCGACTGTTAGTTGTGATTATTGTGATGTTGTGTCTCCTCGACTCTGTTGTGTGAAATCTATGTTATTATTGTTGAATGTTTATTGGGCAATAAATTATGAAATGATTACTGTGCAATGCAATTTCTAAATGCAAATGAGCAGCCTTGAAGTGAAACCACAGTTCTGGATTTTTGGAAACATAGTGTTGAATTTCAATTTTGAAACATTAAAGGGTTTTGAATTTTAATTGACGTTGAAGATGGCATTGTTTGATATATTAAAACAATATCCATGGGAGTCCCTTCCATTATACCATTTTGTGCAAAATACACTCCCCTCATTATCCCAATTACATTTTTTCACTCCCTATTATATTATTACTCATTTTTAAGGAAAAGTCTGTGTGGAAATAAAATAGATGACGTGTAAGTTAATTGATGATTGGTATTCTGGGAGATGGTTGTATACACAGTTTGATTGTTTTGTTGATTGCTTGAACAATATTCGTAAATATTCCCCCCTCCATGATATCACTTTACGCTAAATACAATCCCTCCATACTCCCAATAACCCTATCAATTCCATGTTCGTATGACAATAATAAATGGCATTTTTATGGTTGGATTGCATGTGTCACGTAGTAAATTATAGAGCCAACTATTGATTTATTTAAGTGGCGTTTTATGTATGTGTTATTAAGAAATTTTCATGACTGATTAAATATTGCTACAGGATGAGTTTTTTTAGTAGGGGCAATAATGGCCGGAATAATAGAGGAAGGGGTAACTGGTAGCGAGGCCATAGGAGGCCTTGATTTTCTATTCACTTTGATGTTGATCCGCAAGAGTTGAACCAGTTGTTTCAAGCTGAATTTTTCAATATGGTTGGCCATGGTATATTGCATCCTTGACCTGACAGACCCTCATTTCAACCTCCTCAGAATTTTCCCGGCATTCCTATTCCTCTACATGTGTCAATGCATCTCGAAGTCCCTGTTAATGACAGTTGGCAAGAAATTTTCCACCGACCTATCTCTCACCACCGTGGTTGGCCCACTATGTCATTTCCTTTACCACCACAAGTTAATCCCAATGCTCAAATTGCTCATGTTGTTTTTCCAGTATAGTCCTTGCACGCCAACAAAATATTAAAAACTCATACCACACAACTTGTGAAAGATAAAGGAAAAGTAGCGGCCTCCCCCTCCAGTCCATCCACAGAGTCTTATAAATTTTTGTCTTCATGTCTCCACCTAAAAGATGACTGCTCCCATGTGATCAACGAAATACATCCCCAAGGGTCTAACCAACCAAGGGCTACCCTGGAAAAGTCAAGAGGAGACAACAATGATAAGAGGAAGTATGCCTCACACAATGGAAAATATGGATTTTAAATGGTTTTTTTATGATATTCAGTGATGAAGACAACGTTTAATGATTTTCAACATATTTTGGACAACAAGTTTTATTTTGGATATTTTTGTGGATAAGACAGACATATTATTTTTTGGGATATGATCTTAAATTTTGTTGATATTTAAATATTCGACTTAAATGATATCCATGGGAGCTACAAGGGTGTTATGTGATCCAAATGATAAATTTTGTATTTTATATTTGATGATTGGCAAAGAGAATGATGGGAGTCAAAAGGGGTCCCACCTATTTAAGTTATTATTAATTAGACCCTTATTATATATTATTATTAATTATTTCTTCCCAAACTATTTAGTTAAGTTAATTTGACTTAACTAGAGAAAGTAGTTGAACTACCTCAACTTATTGAGAAAGAATAAAGGTTCAATGAGAGGAAGAGACAAGGGGAGAATAGAAGGAGAACTATAACACTAAGGTTTTCTCTCTAGTTAGTGAGATAGCTTTAGTTTTCATTCATTTCTGAGTTTACTTGAAATCCTAATTCTCTTGTTGACAACAGGGTCTTATAAAAGGCAACATGATTCAAAACTGAATCATACCATTCAACAACTTGTTTTAAAGGTGTTTGATTTATCTTTGATAGTCTATGTATTCTTGTTGGTTTATGAATTAATTTTCATGGCTGATAAAGAATATCTTGCAGAGTCAAGTGGCAACATTTTGTGGCAAGTTGATCCAAATCATTAGTTTCAGTTTTATTTCATTGTTAGGGTATTTTTGTATGGTGCCCATCGGAGACTTCTAAATTTGACTTTGGTCCATACCCTCACAGGGGTTTGTAAAAGAGAAATACAGTTTTGTATCTCAGAATGAAATAAAATCAGATTATTGTTCTGTCTCATACATGTGTTTTCATGACTTGGTTCTTCCTTTTTATTTTGTCTCCATGTTTACGTTATTGTAAAATCTGTATACATTCATGTAGATTTGTTTAAATTTTATTTCTATTGCAACATATACAAATCATAAAATCAACCTTGATCCTTTGTAATTAATACACGTGGATTGAGTGAATGTTTTGAGGTCATAAACCCTGGGTGACATTCCCAACTATCTTGTCTTAGCTAGGAAAGATTTGAAAATGATCGAGTGAGGTACTCCATACCTTTTCCTCAACATATGCCAATGACAAAAACATTACATGAATGAGTCAAAAACATGGAATTAGCGAGTAAAATGATACAATTCCAATCATCTTGCTTGCAAAAGCTCAACTCGAACGATCATTGTATCCAAAAATATTTGGTCTGTTAGGTGATATAACAACCAAAAACAGATAAAAAAAAAAAAAGTATAAAAGTGGGTTATAAATTCTATATAATATACAAAATTATCCAAAAAATATTTCATTTGAGCTTTTACCAAATTTGGTGAGAAATGTAGGAAAAACCTCCAAACTTCCAACGATCATAATAGGAGCTACGATCAACGAAATTTGTTTCCATCAGGACCGGGTAGACAAGGTCTAACCCCTCTTCATTTTCATCTAAGAATTTATCAAAATTTCCTGCAATTTTATTTTATTTTATTTAGTTTTAGAAAGGGGTGGACATGTACACGCAAATGTTTAACGCGGATAACATAGATGTTTCCATATACGTGGGGGGGTTTAACAAAAGGTGTGTATGTACGTGCCTATCTCCAAAAGGACCCGCATACAGCTCCATGGATAAGCAAAATCTAATGAAAATTTATGATTTTTCTTTGTAGGGGCTGCAAGGTGGTTAAAGAATGGCGTGAGAGAGAGCATGAGGATGATGACCAAGAGCTTTGGGATCATCCAGAAATTCTAGAAGCTCTTAAAATATGTGTCTTAGTAAAATTCTATGAGTTTCCCTATTGGACCTCATAAATAACACATTTTGCGATGACACTTAGTCATTTTTTATTTACGTTACCCTTTCATCATCATTCCCTTCATCACTCATATTTCTGCATTTGTCCATTTCTACCCTACATGATCTTCATGTGGCATACTTACACTAAAATAGTTGTTTTCCCATTATTTGATGATTACTTAGAGTAGATATTGTGGTTTCCTAACTTACTTGTGAAATTCAGCAATTGTGTTGGCAATTCTGCAACTGATTAGCAGTTATGGTAATTAAACTTTTCACGTCCTTTATGAACAGATGAACAAATGAAGAGGAATATAGAAAATATAAAATATGGGTTTTGTGCATAATAGGTTCATTTAGGATAATTGCGAGGAAAAGATGCAAAACATGCAAAAAAATGGGCGTATGGTTGAGATTTCCAAAATTGGTCGTTTTAGTAACTAGCCTGCAATTTTGTAGATAAGTGGGTTGACCAAGTTGCGACCCATATCCATGAATTTGGGCACATGGATCTCACTGACTATGATGTTATTATCTTCTTCAAAATATCTTAGATCAAATCCAAGATTTGGTGGTGAAAATATCCACATGTTTAGGATCTAGGATTTGTTACTTGCAGATCCACTTGTTTAAGATCTGATCTCATCTTGTTGTAACTCCTTTTCCTTTTGTGAAGGAGAAGCTATATGTATAAATATGATAGAATATCATTCATCTTGTATAGTGAAGGAGTTAGAGAGTTAGATAGTAGATATTTGAAGGAGAGGTTAAAGCATAGAGTTCCATATTGAAGAGAAGGATCATTGTAATCATTTTGATGCTGGAATAAAGAGCTTGTTGTTTCCCATCAAGAGTTATAGTCCTTCTTGGAAATATATGCCAAGAAAGGCAAGGGCCCATCTCTCTAGTGCACGCTTCCTAAATAGCTTCCTTTCATAGTGTGATGTTATTTCATTATTTTTTCATTTCAGTTATTGTTCATTCCTTTTTACTCTTTCATTTCTGCAAGTGTGGTTTCCCTATAGAGCTAGGTATTGAAGGTTGAGTTTCTTTAGTGATAAAAAAAATAGTTGATGCTCTTGCTTTTCAACCAAAGGAACATGGTTAATAGTTGAAATATAAGTACATTGACCTCAATTGAATTCTATAGAAATTTCATTTTTACAAGTGTGATCAGCTAAGTGTGTTGTGCATCAACGATTTGAATCTTGTTAACCCTAAGAATCCAAGAGATAGTTGAAAAGCCATAGGACTCGACCTACAACATAAGATAATATAATTTTAATTTTTGTTCTTGAAATTTTTAATTCATTTTTCTTAGCTTAGAGTTAGTTGTCTACTCCTGCATATATTTTGTCATCATCTCACAGGCTTACGAGCTCCCTGGTTGACAATTTAATGTAAAGGAATTTAATCAATTTAATTTCCCAACACTTTTGGCATCGTTGTCAGGGAGATGCTAAGGGATTAAGATTTGGTAATTTGGTTTTTAGTCCTTGAATTTAATTTTGATGCATGGAAAAGGGAAATCTTCTCATGTCAACAGATAACTTGGTGACATCAGGGTCCTAGTAGCATGAGGCATCCGAGTACATGATTTTTTTTTAAATTTGTTTTGTGTAAAAGTTTTAGTTTTTTATTCAAAATACCCCCCATACACTAATCCATGTGTAAGACATGTATTATCGACCAAAAGGCAGAATTCAAGAGTGCACAAGGGTTGTTGAGTGAAGAAGAATGTTACTCCAAGAACTTTCTCAAATCCTAGTAGCAATCATCATCTCTGCCTCTCAGGAAGAGAAAATATTGATAGTAGTCAAGAACATACCTACACTCCGGGAAGTAATAGAAGACCGAGAAGAAGATTGAGAAGAGACCAAACAGGAATGGATAATATTCTATGGATAAAAGGAATTGGAACCTGATATTGAAGATTTTCTTGCAAGTTTGTGTAACACACCCACTACGGCATAATAAAATTTTCGCTTTTCCTCAAGGGACAGAATCCCCGAAGTCCTACGGGGGCCTAGCGTAGGCTAGTTCTTCCCTGTTCACCTCCCTGTGATCGTGGGTTAGGACCACAGGCCAAACAAACCAGGCACCTTTTCGTGTTTCGTGACTCAGCGATACAAGTGAGTCCAATCTTAAAGGTAGAATGGCGAGGGGGCTCCGGAACGAAACCCTGGTCGTAGATCTGGGCGCACAGATTCTGGCCGTCTAGATCTACCCGCCGCTTAACGACAAAGCACTACCTCCCTTTCTTTAATCCCTATCTCGATAGGACCACATACGGGCCTAAATGCAAGCGCCTTTCACAACTCACAACCTCGCGAGTCGTGAGTCGAAGACCCTCAAATTTTCTTCACCAATCGCTGATACCCAGGATTCCGATATGGTATGGCCCCCTTCTGTTAGCACCTTCGGAGCATGACCGTCAGTTAGGCTAAGCGCTAGCACCTCTCGCTACTCGCTACTTCGTGAGTTTCAACGTCGAGCTCCCATACTCTCATCTCGCGAATCTCCAAGACGCGAGAAGTCAACGGAGTGTTGACTCCTTTCTTTGTTAGCACCCTCCACACGTAAGCGTAGGCTAGGGCTTAAATACCAGTGCCTCTCGCAACTCACACCTTCGTGAGTTCGTGGGTTGAACTCTCATGCCCTCCTGTTGCGATCTCCCGAGACGCGACAAGTCAACGCCGGGTTGACTCCTTCCTTGATGTTTTTCGCTACTCGCAACCTCGCTAGTTGAAGCATCGAGCCTTCACGCTCTTATCCCGTGAATCCCCGAGATGCGAGAAATCAACGGAGCGTTGTCTCCCTTCTCTAGGCGACGCATATCTACCTACACACCACGCGGGCCCCACCTTAGGGTTCTACCACGTGTCCACACCCATGCCTCGGCTCTCGGCACTTCGCGACTTCTGCAGTTGAGACGAGGTCCACTCAACCTCCGATCCTTCGAATACGCGATACGCACGGTGAGGCTCTGATCCAATGGTCATCCGCGTCCTGGATCCTACGGCTGTCACCGCTCCTCACGATTTCGCGACTTCGCGACTTGAGTTGTTGGGCCTTTGTGCTCCTTTCTTACGAGAACCCGAAGTACGAGAAGTCAACAGGATGTTGACTCCCGTTTCAAATGACACATGTCCACCACCTATCACCACTTCTCCCTCTCTTTGGGAATATTATCGTCACACCACCTGTCAACCACGTGGGTCCCACCAAGCGGACGTGCCACATGTTGCACAAACTCTCGCAACTCGCAAGCTCGTGACTTCTATAGTCGAAACTGATTCCCCTCAACATCCAAGACCCTGATATGCGATATGGCGAGGAGGTCCTGACCCAATGGTTGCTCCTACTTCTCGCTATTCGGGACTTCGCGAATCCAAGGGTTTGGTCTTCCACCTCCAAACTCATGAATCCCTGATACGCGATGTATCGAGACGTCAGATCCCACGACTGTCCTTCCTCTTTGATCAACGGTCCAGATCACATCGCGATCTCGCAACTCGGGACTTCGTGACTCCAAGAGCCTGGTCTTCCACCTCCAAACTCACGAATCCCCGATACACGAAATGGTCAGATCTCTGCCACCTGTCCTCCCACATGGACGGTCTTGATGTCTTCAGGATTTTCAGGACGTAGTTGAGTTCACTCTCCCGCTTAAGTAAAGGTTAAGATCGACGGCTTATAGAGCTTCGATGGGTCCCTGGGATCTACGGTCCAGGATCCCATCGCTATTTGCGAAGGCTGAAAGGGCGAGGTGTTAACGCCTACACTCCTTCTCTAAATCCGTCGGTGTTGACAGGCTTGGGGTATTCCCGAAAGGATTTCGACCGTTCATTTACCAAGCGATAAGGTATTTTCTTTCTATATTTGAACTCGTTATCCCTTCTGAGCTTGAATCACAAAGTTCAAACTCTCGGAGCTTCAGGCTCCCATGACCCCGAGACCTTAGAAAGCTACTCTTTCTTACATAAGGATTACAGACCCGGATTGCATGAACCCTCAGACGGTTCTCGGGCAATTATCCCTGATCTTAATCGAGTCTCGGGTAAGGTTCAGTACGGTTACAAGGTTTATGGGGTAACTCTCGGAAAAGAGTACTCTCAAGGGGCCTTCCGAGAATATTACGAGAAACTAAGAAAATAAGACGATTCTCGGTGGAGTGAACTCATGTCCCAGACTTAATCATTTGTGCAGAAAACAACTATGGCATGGAAGCATATACAGGCATCCATTCTATCAAATCAAACGTTAGGTAAACACTTCTGTTCAGAACTATTTACAAGCACATAAAACTGAACATGCGATTATGGAATTAACTTTAAATAACACTTATCATAAATAACACCAGAGGTGATGCAACTGCTGAGAGGGGTGCTCATTTCCACCCAACCGTAGGCTTATCGACTCCCAACGGATTTACCACTAGCCACCCCCGAGCTGAGACCATGATGCTGCGAGACCGCATCTTGGTTTGCCAGTGACCGAGAACGAGGGTTACTCTCCCCCTTCTCTGCTATCACTCACTCTGCATATCTCCAGAGTTCTTCCTCCTTCCCTCGCGTTTTCCCCCTCCGCGCTTCTTCCTCACGCATTTCTCTCTTGCTAGGTTGTGTGTGGCACGATTTCCCTCACGGTGGTCAGGCCCAAGGCTCCTACGGATGGGCGGTTCACTTCCCCCATCCCTCATTAATTCTAAGGATCCATCTACCTACCAACCTGGGAGTAATTTATTTCGGGCCAGCAAGCCGCTCTTGTTTCTTAGGGCCAGTGAAGTCCAAATACGATATTCGTTTTCGGTGGAAGTTAACGCCACCTTTCCAGGTGCCTTCCACCACCTTTTTTCAGCCATCGTGGTCTCTTTTTTAGCATATCCCCTCTCAGCAGTCCTACAATATATTTATATATATTCATAATATTATTCACATTCATCGACCTTTTTCACAAGGTCCATTCACATCACACATTCACATTTTTGAGTTTGCCACAGTTCTTGGCCAATATAGTTATTTTTACAAACTGGGGGAAATAGGGTGTTACAGTTTGTGCCTATATCCTTTATGCCCCCAAGAGACCAATCAACAGATAATAGAATATATGCATGGCATGAAAAAGGAAGACATGCAGAATGATGGTAATGAACAAGAGAACTAAGGTAACAATGAATACATTGAAGAATGGTTCCAGATAGTCATCCGACCAAAGTACCACTTCCTTCTTCAACACCTCTTAGCACCAAATCAAACACGTCGGTTGGTTCCTCATTTCCAGACAACCATCAAGGTATATTTTCTATACTTTGATATGAGCATGTTCCTAATCTTACTACGCACATGGTTTCATTAGAAGTACTCCTATACTTGAGAAGAGGTTTTCCTTTTCCATGTAGGGTAGGGTAATGAATAAATTTCAATAAATGTTGCATGTAATTGTTATCTAAACAACTTAGTCTTAGAAATAAGAAGGGGTCCTCGAGTTGGGTGCACTCATCAGATTTTCTACAGTACAGACCTCCTTCACAAGTTGTTCCTGTAGCATATTTTGTTCTAGACATCTTTATTTATTCAAGAAACCAATGACAGTCAGCATAAGCATCGATCCTCCTCAACAACAATATTTCAATCTCCTTTGTGCATTCCATCTACACAAAGGAAACACTAAACTACCATCTTAAGAACAAGTAGTTATCCAAATCTCTTTCACTCAACATGCATATTTTTAGACTCTTCTCTAAGCATATTTAGCATATATTTCTTCAAAGAAGGCACACCCAAGAAGCTTCTTCCTTCAACATTGAGATGTATGGATATTGGTGCATCCAAATCAATGTCTAAATAACGAGAAGAGGGATTCTATGTAGACGAACTCATAATTGCAATATATTCATTCTCTTGTCATTATTAGGAGGTTTGAAATAGTGCCACTCTAGCCTTTGCTGATTTGGTCCATCATGTGATTGGGTTTATGAATGTGCACAAATGAGAATCAACTTGTTGTGCCATGACTGGGGTGGAATTCTTCCACAGGTACCCTACATTTCACTCGTTCCTTATGAAAGAATTACTTTGTGCAACAAAATAGTTAGAAGAAAGCGTTTCTCAATCTTGGAGAGGTTGTTTTGCAGGGCAATTGCGACCAAATGAAGGAGGATTTTGAAAATCTGCCACATGGTTTTTGTGGGGGATGATCTCATTTGGGTTTGGTAAATATGATTTCCTAAAATTATACAGGACCTGGGAGATGAGATAGATTCTTTGAACTGATATATCCCAAAAATTTTGTTGCGAATGGATTTTGAAATCCATGCTATGTTTTGAGATCCATAAGAAATGGATGTATTAAATCTTTATTAAACAAAACATAAAACAACATCCGATCAACATTCCAAGAAATTAGGCATTAGATCATGATTTCATGATTCCAATCATGAAATTGTGGGTATTTCTATTAACTACCTTTTTACTCTATTGTGCAATGTAAAGGGTTGCCAAAAAGGTCCATTGTTTAGTTGGTTGTAGATCATGGAACTCAGTGCAAAGGAGAAGAATTGAACAACGACCTAGTGAAGTAATTTTTCAGAAATTTCCATGTGGATAATGGTCGTTGGTACCATAGTATGTGCTTCCCTATGGTTGAAATCCATTGGAAATGAACAATATGATGACCGGTACAAGCAATTGACAAGAAAGGAGACTCAAGATTATATATATTCAAGCAAAGTTAAGCCAAAGAAGGATGTCATGCATATAACCACCAAGGTAGACGTTTTTTTTCATAGTGATATCATCGATATTTTTTATGTTGCTTTATTGGTCCATGGCTGATTGGATTCTTATTGTCCTCTTCTCTATAGGTGGAGTTGAGGGAATGCATATTTGTTCAGTGGATTTAATGTCCAGTTCATTTAGTCTTTGTTGACATGCTTCCTATGCTTGGATTTTTCAAGATGTTCTAGGCATATCATTGATGATTACAGTTTTGCAAATATCCCAATTTCTAAATATCAAGGTTGCGGTAGTTTTATTAAGTTGCGCTTTGAGTATGATATTTCCTCGGTATTCATTTCACCTCTTATTTTCCATGAGAGTGTTATGATTGCAGTTGCATGTGGTGATAAATCTGGTGATGAAAGCGTTCTCATGCTCTTAAGAGTCCCTCATATTCTTGATCCTTGGGGTGGCTATGATATGATTGGCTTTGGAGACATCCTCTTACTTGGGTTACTTGTTAATTTTGCAATTAGGGCCAACCATCACTGCTTTATCTTGTTCCATGTACACTGGGTCTTATCGTAATTTTGGCATCACTATGACAAGAATTCAAAGACTTATGGGTTTATGAAGAGCATGTTGGTCCGAAACCTTAAGATGAAATACAACAAGCATGATGTTAGTATTATGTATAGCTTAACCTAGTCACACTATGCTTATAACACGCTGCCTTTTCCATATCCAAAATATGCAAAATCCAGGTTTGATTTTTGATAGCTTTATATTTATCTTCTATATTCTTGAGGTAGAAGCTTGTGCTTCTCCTCTAGAAAACTTGAACAAGCTCTCTAAGCTACGGTTTATTTTTACAAGCAACAAATATGATATTTGTCACTAACTCAGGAAGTGCTCGGGCATCTCTTAGTATTCAATATGCATGGTTTTAATTAGGCTTCTTTCAACTTGTGAAAGTAGCTCTTTTTTATCCAATAATTACTTGAAATGGGGATCTTTGGCATCCTTAGAGACATTCTAGTATTTTTCATTGCTACTACAAGACTACAACCTATTGGATTTCATCCTCATTCATTTGTTTCCACAAAACTGTTGGAAACCATCTCCATAAGCCTTCATGAAGATACTCAGTTCCCTACTTCATGTGCATGAGGACATGCAACACCTCGAGTGTGGGAGAGATACATATGTCAAGCTTCCATTCAATATTTATAGTAGCAGAACAAAAGCATATTCTTTGATTCACAATATTATTTTACTTGAAAATCATTTTTTTCAAAATTACAATGATTTTTTTGTAGCTATAGAAAGGTTGTTACAACCAGATTTTCATTCTCGGGATGATCTTTGCACCAGATTTGCAAGCAGATGAGGCTGAATTAAAAAAATTTAAGACATGGATTTTGTGCCCCATGCAACAAATTGAGTAAAATGTAGATGAAATTTCCAGAAAGTGCATAATGAGGGATCTACAGGTATTTTTTTGAAGCAGATTTTGATATAATTTCCAAGATTTCTTGTAACATCCTGCTTCAAGGGAACTTTTTGCACGTTATTTATAAATAACTGAAGTTGAACCAAGAAATTATGAGACATGGGTTTTGTGCCCCATACAACAAATTGAGTACAACTTGAATGAAATTTGCATAAAATGCATGACAATCGATGCACCGACAAAATTGATTTTATAAAAATTATCATAATTTTTGTAAATAGTTACAACCATCTTTATGTAGCTGATTTGTAGTTTTGCATGGTTGCACGCATCTCAAGACTAGATCGCAGTTTAAAGATGATTTTGAATCAGTACGATATGCTCATCCACCTATCAGCCATGATTTTCAACATTTTTCAAGTTTTCAAGTTTTCAAGCATGAATAAAGATCAAATTTTCAGCATTTTTGTAGCAACAGTCGAATAACAATCAACATATTCAAATTCTTCTTCACCATCAACACCAATTATCTTATTAAGAAATAGTACTCTTCAAACCTTCAAGTTTAGATCAACATCATCAACAAACTTCTCCAACAACATATCATCATGGAAAAAAGAAAAACCTACAAGCAGTCCAAAATGACCAACATCTTCTTTTTCACATCATGCAACCAAGTTACAACCAAATTATTTTCCTCTCATATCAGCGCACATCAGACGAGACAAAGTTCAACAATTTTCTCTCATACCACCGTCCACCATGAGAAGGTAAAGTTGGGTAAGCAATTTTTATAGGTAGTCATCTAATTGGGAATTCATGCACATGAAATTCTTGAAGCTTTTCATATTTTCCATTCCTTCATTTCCTTACTCTTCATTTCTTTACACTTTACATTTCATATGTCATTATCTACCCATCATCATCCATCTCCATATGGCATTGATGAATTTGAAAAAGCCAAGTGTAAAAAAAATCCTTTCCACTTAGGTCTTGTATCATATATGCCAGATTATGTAGTAAAACATCACTCCAATCTCCCTGTCTCATATCTAGAATATATCACTAAGAACAGGAAAATATCATTACTACAATTAAAATGCAAGTTCTTATATCTTTTTCATCGTTGCCTTGACAAAGAAAAAAAAAATCATATCATAAAGAGAGATTGAAGATAATATATACACAAACACTACCTCCTATGTATATTTAATTGCATGAGGACATGCAATGATTTGAGTGTGGGGGAGATGTTGGACCTCAAAAATAACACATTTTACGATGCCATTTAGTTATTTTTCATTTACTTTACCCTTTCATCATTATTCCCTTCATCACTCATATTTCCAAATTTTCCCATTTCTACCTTATATGAGCTTCATGTGGCATACTTACACTAAAATATTTGATTTCTCGTGCTTTGATGATTACTTACAGTGGATATTTTGGTTTCCTAACTTACTAGTGAAATTCAATAGTCATGTTGTCAATTCTGCAGTTGATTGGTAGTTTTGGTAATCAAAATTTCCATGTTATTTATGAATAGATGAAGAGGAATATAGAAAATATAAAATATGGGTTTTGTGTAGAATAGGGTCATTTAGGTGGCGCATGAGGAAAATCTGCAAAAAGTGCAAAAAAAGGGGTGTATGGTTGAGATTTCCAAAATTGGTTGTTCTAGTAACTAGCCCACAATTATGTAGCTAAGTGGGTTGACCAAGTTGCGACCCATATCCACAAATTTGGGCACATGGATCTCATGGACTATGATGTTATTATCTTCTTCAAAATATCTTAGATCAAATCCAAGATTTGGTGGTGAAAAAATCCACATGTTTAGGATCTAGGATTTGTTAGTTTTAGATCCATTTGTTTAGGATCTCATCTCATCTTGTTGTAACTCATTTTCCTTCTGTGAAGGAGAAGTTGTATGTATAAATATGAGAGGATATAATTCCGCTTTATTATTGAAAGAGTTAAAGAGTTATATAGTAGAGAGTTGAAGGAGAGGTTAAAGCATAGAGTTTCATATTGAAGAGAAGGATCAATGTAATCATTTTGATGTTGGAATAAAGAGCTTGTTGTTGCACATCAAGAGTTCTATAATGTAGTCCTTCTTGGCAGTGTATGCCAAGAGAAGCAGTGCCCCCTCTCTCTGGTATACATTGTCTAAATAGCTTCCTTTCGTTGTGTGATGTTATTTCATTAGTTGTTCATTTTAATTATTGTTCATTCATTTATACTCTTTCATTTCTACAAGTGTGGTTTCCCTACAAAGTTAGGCATTGAAGTCTGATTTTCTTTAGTGATCAAAAACCTAATTGATGCTCTTGCTTGTCAACCAAAGGAACATGGTTAATAGTTGAAATATAAGTCCATTGATCTCAGTTGAATTCTGTAGCAATTTCATTTTTGTAATTTAATTTCTGCAAGTGTTATCAGTCGAGTGTGGTGTGCATCAGATATCTAATGTTGTTAACCCTGAGAATCCAAGAGATAGATGAAAATCCATAGGACTCTACCTACAACATAAGATCATATTATTTTAATTCTTTTTCTTGACATTTTTAATTTAGCTTTCTTAACTTAGAGTTAGTTGCCTACTCCCGCATATATTTTATCAACATCTCACAAGCTTACGAGCTCATTGGTTGACAATTTAATGTAAATCAATTTAAGCAATTGAATTTCCCGACAGTCCCAACATGCAAGCACAAAAGAGATTTCTATAGTTTTTGATTGGGTATTGGAATCCTGATGTCAATTCTTTCATGTTGGATGGTCAATCCTTGACCATCGAGGTGGAAGATATCTATTTTATCACTGGTTTATCCCGCAGAGAAGATGTGGTAAATATCCGGACTCGAGGTGGTATATGGATGAATATTGAGGACTACATCAGAGAGTATTGTACTCCTGGTACACAACGCCTTGGGAGACATCTCCCAATTTTCAATATAGAAGACATGAGTCTGAAAGTGATCCTTCATACGATTACTCGAATTGCAGGTTTTGCAACTTTACACCAAACCTCTCAGCCACATATGTTTTATGGAGTAGAGTGTCTTCGTCTAGTGATTTAAGACTAGAGTGCCTCATTATTACAGAACATGAAGGCACAACTGACTGACTGCAACACTGGAAAGATGAAATTTTTTGTCTATGGAAGCATCTTGTGCTCATTCTTTTTCGAGAGAGTTCTCGCACTTAGCCCGAAAGTCTTCATGCCACCACATGGACTTAGGGAACCTTGTTTACTACAGTGGAGCACCTTTATACAATGCCTAGGAGGTGGGTGAGTCATTTATACCCACGGTGATGATTTCTTCATGTGGTGGGATTGTCAGATGATCGTCATAGATGATTTTCCTATGAGCGGATAAAATTTTCAAGTGATCCTGACATGACCATGCCTCCTGATGGTGTGCTAGGAAAAATAGGTAAGAAAACTTTTCAATTTTCAAAACATTAACTTTTATTTTGTTTTAATTATTTTGAAAGTAAACAAAATATTTTTGAATGGATTATAATAGACAAAATTCATATGAAGGAACAAATATTGCACCGAAACGGTCAAAGGGATATCCACGCCACCGACGTAGGGGTCACGATGAAATCAGCCAGGTGTTGATGCCATTAATATGGAGCGCACCTTGTAGAGTATCTAGAGAAATATGGATCGCCTTACACATCAAATATTGAAGGTGCAGATCGACGACTTGTCGGAGTAGATGCAGCGACATGTAGTCGATGTACCCTAGGCCTAGGTACAACTATTTAGGCGTCTAGCCAACACAGTTGTATACTACAAAGAGACACATGCGGGGGAGGGGCCCTCAACATAGATAGTCTATGACATATTTTGTATCGGCTTATAGATGGACATTCAGGGCTAGGAACCCGAATTTTGTAACTTAAAAACCATATTTTTGTATTATCGGATATGAAAATAATATATATACATCTCTTTTTTCCTTGGTATACAATTTTTATGTACAATTATGTATGTGATACTTTTATGTATGCAACAAATGCTAATCTAGTACATAATTAACATATGCATCAAATATGGAATTTGCACTTCTAAAAACGTGAATATAAGTAATATAATTAAAATGTCGTTCTAGAAGATGTACCCATAGGATTCATTGAAGAAACATGGAATCACGCACACGATATTGACCATTGAGTTGTGACACCACCAATTGGGAATCTAGGAGAACCTCTAAACATGAGATGCCATACGCAATAACATCTCTTAAGAGTTCAATTACAACATTGTACTTGACCACAATATTCATTTCTATCCCTAAACAAGCACCTCCAGATACAACCAGTTTTCCCTCAAGAGAATAAATCACCCATGCGGCGGAAGCAAGATTTTGTGTGTAATGGCTTGAGCCATCCACAAACCCAACGTGAACTGAAGATTCCATGGACATTTGTCGATCAAGAAGAGAAACAATAAAAAACTGAAGACAAAAAGGAAAAATACTAAACCTATTATCTATGCACAATAAATACAAAGAGAAAACACCTAAGCGCCAACGCTCAAGCGAAATACTTCTTAAGGTAGAGCCCATTTATGGGCTCCAACATCACATTCTCTTCGTAATCAGCTAACTCATAGGATCCCTTTTGAAGTGCATGCCTCACGATGTAAGGACCGTGCCACATTGGATTGAATTTGTTGGCACCTAAAGCATCCCTATCTTGATCATAAACCAGGACAAGGTCACCCTAAAAAAAATCCTTGGGCAGACCGACTTATCATACTGTGATTTGACACATTTTTTGTGCATTTCATTCATGATGGAAGCATCATGACGCTGCTCATCTAGCTACTCTAAGTAAAGAATATTTGCTTCGAAATTATTCATCTCAGATAGAAGCTTGATTGTGATCTTTAACAAGGGGATTTCACATTCAACATGCATCAATGCTTCCACCCCGTGAATGAGCTGGAAAGGTGAAAAACATGTGGAAGTTTTCACTGAGGTTATATAGGCCCATAATGTTGGATAAAGCATCAAATTCCGATCAGATTTTCTCTTATCGACGGTGCTTTGAAGTATGGTCTTGAGAGACTTATGTACGACCTCTACTTGACCATTTTCCTCTTGATAACAAGGAGACAAATTCTCTTTCTTAAATCCCAATTTAGATGCTAACTCATACATCATTTGATTCTGAAAGTGACTTCCATTGTTAGTGATATTCTCTCTCGGAACTTCGAACTTGGTGATAACCTGGTTGAATAGAAATAAGGTTGTGGTCTCACCATTGTTCGCCAAAGTAGGCATAGCCTCCTCCCACTTAGTAAAGTAGTCGAAAACTACAATGATGTAACGATGCTCCCTAACCTATGGGGGGTGGCATGTAGTGAAATCAACTCCCCACTTTGTAAATGGACCGACAGTGGTGACAGAGAAAAGTGTAGCAGGGTGCGCGTGCATTTTTCGAGAAAATATCAGGCAAGGATGGAACTTCTTAACTGCCTCAACGCAATCTTTAAATATTGTTGGCCAAAAGTATCCGGTGCATAGGATTTTTTGGGTTGTTTCCAACCCTGAAAGGTGACCGCCACATGCTCCATATGGGACTCATTGAGCACAGACTCCACTTATTCATGGGTTAAGCAACAATGGAGACTCGAATCAACCCCCAAGATGATACAAAGTGTCACCAATGATGAGGTTATTCTTTGCCTGATGGCGAATCCGACACCGATCATCCTGTGAATAGTGTGGAGAAAACTTGAGATTCTGGAGATATAAACAGATTTCCCCAAACCAAGGATCATTGGAAGAAATAAACAACATAGGTTTGTTAGGAAAGAAATCCGTAATGATAGGTTCCTCATTCTCTCTAGGGAACTCCAACATCAATTATGTTATGACCCAAGGGGAGCATATATAGGGATAAATGTATATTATATGACCCCAAGGGGGGGCATATATGCGAATAAATTTACATGTAATGTGTAAATATATATGTAATAGGGTCGACTTAGTAGTAAAGGGGCTTCATGTGAAAGTGTGAATAGCTATATAGAGAAATCATGTATTCATTAATGTAGACATGTGAATTGTGATGTATGGATGTATTTGGTTATGTGGAGGAGGTTCTCCTATTATTTAAGGATTTATTGTGTAAATTATCTATCTTAGAGTTGTGCTCCATTCTCACATTATGTACATGGTGTGTACTTCTATTCTGTTATGATATTTTAAGCATTTGGTTCATTACATTTGGAATCAGAGCATCGATCCTAGGGTTTTGATTCCTTGAGAAAGTCATCTTGGAGTTTTCGCTATATTTTTTGGCAGGGACACTTCAGAAAGTAAAAATAGGAGACTGTTTAGAATATTTATCAAGGTACCTATGGTATGAATTTCAACTTCCGGGTCTTTGTACTTTTGGAGATACACTTTGTAGAATATAAGGTTTTTTACTAGTCCTGTAACTAGTCTCAAATAGGTGTTCCGGGTAAAATAGTCATAACTTATTCATAGAAAATACAAATTCTATGAGACAAATTGCATTGGAAATAGTACAATATATAGTATTTTGGATGTGAGTTTCAAAATCATATATCAAATATTGGGTGCATGGCATGTTGTACAATTTATCTCTACCGAAAATGCCAAAATAAACAAGGTTTGGGAAAGTTACCATAAATTTCATTTGACACACCTAATTTTGGTCATACATGTGGTATTGCAAATAAGACATTTCAAACTATTATAGGTCGAAATTGCATACTCATAGGAGCTGAAATTTAAGAAATACATCAAAAGGAAGGTCGGCGAGCAGAACAGACTCCAAATCAGTGTTTCAAAGGTATGTTTACTTAAAAATATCATAACGTTTGATTGGGATGTCCGATTGAGATGATTCAAAATACATTGGAAAGAAGAAACACATAATATTATATTGGATCAAGGAATATAACCATTTGATATCATTATACTTAATACACCAAGGTTTGTGAGTTAAGGGTTGGGGTTAGAACTCAATTAAGAATCAAAGGAAATACCTAAACTTACAGGAGATGAAGATAAAAATGAAATCAATCCCATGGAATGGTTAAATATGGGTAAATAACATTGTAGTAACCATTATTAGGCAAGCCTTAAGTTTTATGGTGAAGCTTATAAGTGGTGGAGAAGCCTTTATCAAGATACTAGACTCTACTCCACATGGGAAGAATTTGAAAACAAATTCTCAGATAAATGGATTATGGATACAAAAGCGAAGGAATTGTATAGAATTCAAGATGAATTAAAAGAAGCAAAGGAATATATTAAGAAGAAGGGTGAGGATCTATCTAATATACAATCCCTTAATGAATCACTCATTAAGGAGGTTAAGAACCTAAAGCAAGAAAAGAGTATCAAAGCAAGGTGGGAAAAGTATGATTCAAGGGAAGAATTGAAAAAGAAAGATGAAGAGGTATGTAGATTACAAAACCATAATAAAAAAATATTGGATGAGGTTAAGAGATTGAAAGAAGAAAAGAAGAATTATCAAAATCAAGAAGAAACAAG
>ML788833.1:23292-43433 GCA_009831015.1 Picea engelmannii
GGGTACGTTGGAATTTGGTCTCTATTATAATGGAGATCATGAATTCAAACTGATTGGTTATATAGATTTAGATTGGGCATGAAGTGTTTCTGACAGAAAGATAACTTCAGGATGTTGTTTTAGTCTGGGGTCAGCCATGACTTCATGGAAGAGTAGGAAGCAATCTAGTATTTCTCTCAACACAACAGAAGCAGAATACAATGCTGCATGTTCCTCCAGTTGTGAAGCCATATGGATACAAAAGTTTTTGATAGGTCTGTTTGATCTGGATATGGAAGAAACTGCGATTCTATGTGATAACCAGAGCTGCATAAAGATGATAGAGAACAATGTGTTCCATGAACAGTCAAAGCACATAGAAATCTGATATCACTACATTCATGATATGGTGCAGAGGGGAGCCATAAATATCCAATATGTTGGCACATATGAGTAAGCTGCAGATGTGTTGACTAAACCTCTGTCTCGTGTAAAGTTTGAGCACTTTCGAGACAAGCTTGGTATAGTCCGAAAGGAACTCCCTCGAAAGGGGGAGTGATGTTGATGATACTATGGTATCCTGACCAATAACATGTAGCTCAGTTAGGATTTTATATTCTGGGGGACCGATCATCCCTGGACAGATCTCAAAGGTCTAGTAAGGACAGTCTGTCAGAATACCTATGCATGTATATGCTAGCTATGGTCAGTAGTGGTAGCTCCGTTAGGATTTTTATAATCCTATGGAATCTTATGATTCCTAAGTAGATCTCAAAGGTCTGGTAAGGATGGTCTGTCAGAGTACCATGTGGTAGCTCCATTAGGATTTTATATCCTAGGGAATCTCCTTAGGGACTGTCAGAGTACCAAAAAATGTTGTAACACCTGCCTCATTCTGTTGCCCCATGATGGTGATGATGTTGTTGCTCCAACCTTCGTGTTGTGATGATGTTGTTTCTCCAGCCTCTGTGCTGTGATGATGATGTTGTTTTTGTTGATGTTATTATTGATGATGGTGATGTATTAGTGTTATACTAATTGATGTTGATGCAGATGATGATGATGCCATTCGAGCTCCATGATGTGGATGATGATATTGATGATGAGAAAAAACTTTGATGATTTATATATATGCCAGTTAGTGCTCCAGATGTTGTTGATGTTGTTTCCCTCTCTCTCTCCTGATGATGTTGTAGAATACCCTTCTTGTTAAGGGGGAGTGGTGAAATATTGTAACTGTAAAGAGTATTCTATTTTTTATTGAGTTATTATTCATCAAATCAATCCCCTTTTGTGGACTGATCACGTCAGACTTTGTACTTGACCAAATCTCATTTTGTGGATTGGTCAAACCCTAATTATATTATGCTAATTAAGAAGTCGCCCCCCAGACCTAATTAAAGTGGTTTTAACCACTAAGAAGAGAAGTCGACCCTGCCCCAGTGAAGAGACGCCTTTTCAGCATCTGCCAGCTAGTATAAATAAAGGAGGCTAGCGCCTCATTTGCATGCTCACTCATTCACACATCAAGTGCACAAGTTTCGAGAGTTGCACATGGGAGAAGAAGGAAGAGAGAGGCACATTGCTCAGTGTTGGATATTCTCTAGTGTTTTGATTTATTGTCTTGGCATTATATTGGCTATCTATATTAAGGAAGTTTTTGCTGGGTTTTCTCCCCCATGAGGGTTTCCCAGGATAAATTTTGTGTATCTTGTGATTGTGTTTCTCTCAGTAATCCTACCTATGCTATTTTTATCTAGTAAATTGAAAAGAAAATTAATAGTTGCTCAAAGAACTTAACACTTTGTTTTGTTTTCAACTCACTTAGTCAATTCATGGTGGAGCCTCAGAGAGTACACTGGGTGGTAGTGAAACATCTGCTCAGGTACCTTATGCGTATGATGGATTTTGGCCTAAACTATGAGAGAAGGGATGGAGTTGGATTGATTATCTACACTGATTCAAATTGGGCAGGATGTGTCAGTGACATGAAGAGTACCTCAAGTTTTTGCTTTGGATTAGGCTCAACAATGGTGTCTTGGTTCAATCAGAAGAAAAAGTTAGTGGGTTTGAGTTCTTCATAGGATAAGTATATGGTAGCCAGTCAGGAAAGTTGTGAGGCCATTTGGCTTTGCAAGTTGTTGGTTGGGATATTTGGAGTGCAAATGAGGCCCACGGTGATCTACTGTGACAATCAAAGTTGCATTAAACTATCTAAGAATCCAATTTTTCATGACAGTTCTAAGAACATCGAGATTAGATATCACTTCATCCAAGATTATGTTTAGAGAGGAGTAGTTAATATACTGTGTGTATATATATATATATGAGCAGGTGGCAGACATCCTCAAAACATTTTTGGGGAGAGGGAAGTTTGTGCCTTTCAAAGATAAGCTTGGGGCGGTGAGGAACACTTTCCTCAGTAAGAGAGATTGTTGAATTAAAAAAAATAAAGTACCAGGGACAAGTGTTTCTCATTACCTAGGTGCCTAAGGGTGAGAAAGTGTCCAATGTGGTCGCTAGTGCATTGATTTCATTTGAGATGAAACTAAAAGTGACTTTATGAAACTTAAGTGAAGTGGGTGAATGAAAATACATTTCATCACAACCATCCATCTAGTCTATTCTCCACCGTTAGATTAGATGCCCCTTCACCTTCCCTCATGAGGTCGAATTAGGGAAAGGGCACCCCCATTCCATTAACATTCTTCATGAGTTTAAAGAGTGCAAGAGAAGAGAGAGTTCAGTTGAGGAAGAAGAAAGAACTTGCTGGAAAGCGGCATGGATTTCAAGGTAGGGTACATCATGCAAATTGAGGCAATAGATACAACAAGTACAGGGTCGTACAATACAGATTCTAAGCAGCTCATACAACAAATTATTGGCATAGAAATTGAGGTTGAAGGCTGCACCAATTTCTAAGAGGTATTGGCACAGAAATCAAGGGAGAAGTAGCCCCAAATTTATGTTAAATTATATCAGCAAGATGGCACAAGTTTCTAGGTGAACCATATAACATTTATTTTTTGACAAATGTACTGTGTACGAATTTCTGGGCACAAAAATTGAGGAGCTGGAGGTATGGTTTTCTATGATGGATTTTGGGCACAAAAAAATGATATAAGTTTGTGTATAGTTTTTGAAGATGACTGTTGTAATAAATTATTTCTTAGAGATCTAAAAATAACAGAAAACCCCTCTCTCACTAGTTTTCCCCTTGTGGGTTTTTCCAAGGTTGAAGTTAGACCAAAAATATCTGTGTGAAATTTTTTATTGTGTTTTATTTATGAGTTATATTGTTCTAGCATACTTCATGTGTTTATGTTCATGAGAATTTAAGTTTCTTCTTAGTAATTTGCAACCAGAATTTTCAATGTGGGTTGGGCATTAAACTATGTGTCTCAGTGAGACTTGAAACCAGGTTGGGGTTTGAAATTTATACATATAGTTTTTGAGATCATAGCTTGTGAGGTTAAAGTTTGCGAGGTTAAATTTCCTGAGGTCATACTTCTTGAGGTCAAAGTTCCTTAGGTCATAGTTCCTAAGGTCAAAGTTCCCGAGGTCAAATTTCTTGAGGTCAAATTTCCCGAGGTCATAGTTTCTGAGGTCATAGTTTCAGAGGTCAAAGTTCCAAAGGTCATAGTTCCTGAGGTCAAAGTTCCTAATGTCATAGTTCCTAACATCAAATTTACTTAGGTCATAGTTGCTTGGGTCATAGTTCTTGAGGTCAAAGTTCTTGAGGTTATAATTCTCGAGGTCAAATTTCCTAAGGTCATAGTTCCTCAAATCAAAGTTCCTCAAGTTAAAGTTCTTGAGGTCATAGTTCCTAATGTCATTGTTCTTGAGGTCAAAGTTCCCGAGGTCATAGTTCCCGAGGTCATATTTCACGAGGTCATAGTCCCCGAGGTCAAAGTTCCTAAGGTCAAATTTCCTTAGGTCATAGTTCTCGAGGTCATAGTTTTGAAGGTTAAATTTCCTAAGGTCATACTTCCTGAGGTCAAAGTTCCTAATTTCAAAGTTCTTAAGGTCATAGTTCGTGAAGTCACAGTTCATGAGGTCAAAGTTCGTTAGGTGATTGTTCATTTGGTCATAGCTCTTGAGGTTAGTGTTCCTAAGGTCATAGTTCTTGAGGTCAAATTTCCTATGATCAAAGTTTCTAAGGTCAAAGTTACTAAGATCAAAGTTCATGAGGTCAAATATCCTAAGGTCATAGCTCTCGAGGTTGAAGTTTATAAGGTCATAGATCTAGAGGTTATATAATTCATGAGGTCAGAGTTCCTAATGTAAAATTTCCTTAGTTTATAGTTCCTGAGGTAAACGTTCCTAAGGTCAAAGTTCCTAAGGTCATAGTTCTTGAGGTCAAAGATCATGTAGTCATTTTCCTAAGGTCAAAGTTCCTCAAGTCATAGTTCTTGAGGTCATAATTTTAGAGGTCATAGTTCTAGAGGTCATAGTTCCTAAGGTCATAATTACCAAGGTCAAAGTTCCCGAGGTCATAGTTCTTGAGGTCTAAGTTCCTCAAGTCAAAGTTCCTGAGTTCAAAGTTCCTAGGGTTATATTTCCTAAAGTCATAGCTCCTAAAGACGAGGTTCTTGAGGTCAAAGTTCCTCAAGTCATGGTTCTTGAGGTAAAAGTTCCTCAGATTCTGAGGGTGAAGTTCCTTAGGTCATGGTTCCTCAAGTCAAAATTCTTGAGGTCAATGTTCTTTAGGTGTTCTTGATGTCAAAGTTCTTGATGTCAAATTTCTTGAGGTCATATTTCCTGAGGTCAAAGTTTCTGAGGTCAAAGTTCCTCAAGTCATAGTTCCTAAGGTCATAGTTCTTAAGGTCAAAGTTTGTAAGGTTAAATTTCCTGAAGTCAAAGTTACCGAGATCATAGCTCATGAGGTCATAGTTCCTTAGCTTTATTAGTACATGGTTGAATTTTTAGAGCACTTCCTATTCAGAGGCAATTTTAGCATTGGATCTTACTTTGTTAGAGTGAGAAGACTACCTGGAGCCCATATAATGGAACAATGGGTCTTAACATTGAGAATTTGAAGCGAGGAAAGGTTGTAAAAAATGGAGTTAGGGCTTATATGCTGCAAAAGGAGCTTAATATAGGCCACCCAAGGCTTAAATTATGCACGGATGAGATCACGCTCTAGTTGAGGGCTTATATCAGTGACCAGGGGCTGGAACTGAGTGCTAAGGGCCAAAATTTCCACACGTGTCATCAACAAAATGAGATAAATGACTAAGAACTAGTTTTATTATACCTCACATGATCAATGACATATAACATATCTCCCGCCCTTAACTTGCTCGAATTTTAATGATATCGAGGCATGCAAGAGGTGGTTTTGGAACATGATACATGGCCTCATTTCATTGGTTTCTCATGACATTTCTATATGGGAAATCCAATCACTTTCCCATGCAATACCACTGGAAGTATCATGGAGACACATGATTATGTTTTCATTTGGAGAAGATTCAAACAACAAGGTGGGCCAATCATTAATTGACAAGTTTCCACCTGGACATGATGTGGCCTGACGTTTAATAAATGATCGCTAACTAATCGGGTCAATCCATGGCTGGCGAAGAGACACATGGACCAACCAGACTTCATCTGGATTGAAAACCATGCCACCTAGGCATCCACCTGGACCAATGATAGTTTTCCACATGTTCATCGTACATTTGTGATGTCAGCAATGACATCATCCAAATTTTCACACACTTGGGTAAATTTTATGGTTATTTCCAAGATCAAGTTGATGTGTGTCTTGAAAGCATTGAAATATTTAAGAAGGGGATTTAATCGAGGATTGAGGTAATTTCAGAATTATTGGGTTATGGCCTCAAGGTAAAATTTTCATTTCTCCAACAACTTGTCCATGCTTCGTATAAACTATTTATCCAAGGTTGACATACAAGTAATTTGATTCCCCTTTGATCAATTGTATACTTGGATTGATAAATTATTCACATTAAAACCTAAGAATGGAGTCTAATTCAAGCCTTAGAAAGGCCCCAAAGGCACTGAAGAAACTCGCTCCTCAAGATCATTTGGAAGACAGGGAGCGAGATGTCTTTGATCCCAATTTTTCGTATCCTGACATGTATCAATTAATTAAAAGGGCCCAGAAGGACGCCAATGATTTAAAATACTATATGTTTTTGTGGGAGTCGAACCTGGCCCATTCAATAATACCCCAGGCCTATCATTTCCCATAAATGGTGGAGAGGTGTGCTTCACATTATGATGTTTAGAAGGAACACATTGCTAATGGTGATGGTTATGAGGTTATCTATTCAATTTCTAGGGAATCAATTGTTCAAATACTTCCCTCCTACAACCCTGCTGCTACAGAAACCCTATATGAGGATCGATTGCCTACAATATATCATTATTTAACCCAATTAGAAAGACAAAAGTTTGTCAATAAATTGTTACTCGTTAATGCTTTGTTACGTTAGGTTCTCCCCCATACCCTTCATCTATTTTCTTAGACATAGCTTAACATGGAATCGCTATGATATGTCAGATCTTAGGATATGAAAATGATCATTATGTGAATGAAACTATTTTGGGTTTATTGTCATCTTTTTGTGTTTTATATTCCACCACTTTGATTAAATATCATTGTGCGGACTATTTGGTTGGGGATATAAATGAACAACTATCGGCTTATCCTGCTACTAAATATTTCTGATACCATTCTCATCAAATACATTTGATATTGTTTAACAATGTTGCAACCTTTCATAAATTAGGCCTATAGGTAACTAATGATTCCTCTGGTGTGAATACTATGATTGAATGGACTGAAGCGATAAGGAGGAAAGAGTGTAATCAAGGTTTCTCTCTCTCTTTGTTAATACGTACATGAGTTTTGTGTATAGTCTTATTCATCAGGAACAACCCCCTAGAATGTTTAGTGATTTGAAGAAGATGCTTCAGTTGACTAATGAAACTAGTATATGAAACTATTATTTGTTAGAAACACATACCTTAATCATGGTTTATGGCTTTGAAGGAGAGCCCTACAAATTTCCAGTTTTCCTGACTCCTAGGATTTTTTCTCTGGAGTATATCAAGAAAAGAATGATACTAGATCATCTTCATTTCACTCATCATAAGTAATCAGTCACCTTCAAGCTTCCACGTGAAGTGGGACCTTTCCAGGTTAAGCTGAGAACTGCACTCATCTTTATTAAAGACATGTTGCAGAACTTTGATTTTGAAAAGGCAAATAGTTGTATTTATGATCGACAAGGAACCATTGCATCCTGGAAGCATGCTTATCATCATCAACCAAATATTGTAATAGGAAGTACTACTAACATGGACACATGTGAAGAGGTAAAGCATATCTTAATGGCACAGGTGCATAATTCACCAATAGATGGATCCAATTCCACAAGGGCCTCATAGACTTATCATAAGCTAATAGTTTTATTGGGAAAAAGAGCTTCTCCTGAAATAAAGTCTGTGATGGAAATAAACGATCTCGTAACCAAGAGTAAGAAACAAGAGGAGACTAATATACATGATACCATGGTAGATCCTCTCGATAAAGGTAAGGGTGTGTTACACATGATTGAGAGATCCAATGGAGAAGGATATGCTTCTGTTGAAAAGACCCCTCCTTCCTCTTTTACTATACAATATTATCCATCAACCCTATTGTCAGCTAGGGAGGTCATCTCTACTACTACATGGGGTTCTTCTGAGGCTCAAACCTCCTTTTTTAATTATTATGTTGATATCAGGAGATATGGTGTAGATGCTAAGAAGCAATTATGCCCTCTAGTCAACTCTCCGACTAAATTGGTTTCAACCATGGATTACAAGGAAAATGCACTAATATTAGTAGTACTAGAGTCAAAGGTGCCAAGGCCTCGTATAACTGCAGACTCTGATGTCAATGAGCTCAAATTCCCTTTGGATAATTTTCAACCTAGGGATATGTGTGAACTACACAAAAAAACCAGTAAAATGATGTACATGGGAGTATTCCACGCCTCTGCAAGTGAAAGAAAGATAAGGGAATTGGATAGGAATATTAAGAAGCAATTGAAGCATGAAAAAACTATAGTAAGAGCCAACACTATTCAAATAAGAGACCTAGGAAAGAAGATTATAGCTCTGAGTGTTGATCCTAAGAATCCTAAAGTGATGGAGGATTTGTTGAGTAAGAAAGATAATGAAATCAAAATACTTAAGAAAAGGCTCTACATCCCAAAAACTCAACATTTGCAGATCCATGAACTCCAAGCCAACTATGATGACAACCCATAAGTCTTTGATTGAGATTCCTTGATTATATATATATATAAGTAAAGGTTATCCCTGTCAACATCATCATCTATAAGTTTTTCAATCTCATTCCTTACTTATGGAACATTGAACAAAGATATTGAAATCAAGAGCCTTGTTTACAAAACAATGAATAATATTGTTGGAACTAGGAGCAATGCATATGAAACCAAGATCAATTTACAGAATGTTAAACAAATTTGGTGCCACTATGAACATTTGGTGGTGTAACCATGAGAACTATTTACACAACAATACAAAATGTTGGTGGAACCATGAGTAATGGATATAAAACCGAGCAATTGATTAAATCTTGAACAAAGTTCGTGGAACATTGAACATGTAGTGGTGGTGAGCTCTAATTACATCACCATGAATAATGTTGGTAGAACCATGAACAATGTCGATGCATAAGACCACCAATATCCCTTAGTTTTATGCATAACACCTATTTCCCTTTGAATCACTTTGAGGTTAATAACATTGTATAATTGTGAGCACATCATTGAAATTTTTAAAAGAAAAAAAATGGAAAAAGTCTATGACAAATTTGGGTATGACCTCCCTTAATTAACTCTTGTAAAAAATGTCATAAAACATTATATAGGTCATCCATAGTGTGACCCTTTGTTCATGAGTGTCTCTACAACATGTGAGTATAGGGTTAGAAAATAAAATATGTGTACTTACATGCAATTTTCAATGTGCTTAAATTATATGTAATGTGAATAAAATTAAAATAGTATATAGTCGATAATTTATTTTCTACACTTTTTAAAAGAAAACTATAATACTTATTTTTGGTGACTATTAAATTCAAAGTAAATTATTTATTTCCATTCTATTTATTTTTGTAAGTGAGTTGACATTCTATATTATTGAGTAAAATATTGTACAAAAAAGGGCTGACGGGTGTCCCTTGATCTGCCAAAAGGAAACTAGATCAGGGGTCCTCAAGCTGCGCTATCTACCTTAGCGAAGGGATGGTTGGGCCGCCACTCGGGGAAACCGACCTAGTCTCCATAAGTTCATTTGAAAAAGAAAAAAACTATACCTTCAGAAATACATAAAAGAGAGAGCATATAACTTGAGTTGTTCCTATACTGATAAACAAAAAGAACTTGAGTTGATGCTGCGCTAGTCCAAGCAGATTGGGTGGCTTTCATCTCCTTCCTCCCTTACCTTGTTTCCCCTTTTCTGCTCCACCGTGCACGTCCTTCTAATGTTGGTTGGTGTTCCGCGTCAGTTTGCTGGAGTGATGTCCATGTGATGGACATAGAGAAGGTAGAGTTGGAATTGACCAACCAGTCGGTCTATTTTTTCTCCTTGGTTCCTATGGTCCTCTACTATGCTTCTTGCGTTGGCCTCCAAGTCACTGAGGCGGCTTAGGATTTCTATGATTTCCTTCTTGCGGCCTTGGTTTTCCACCCTGCTGGTCTCTTTCTTTTCTACTCTCATCTTGCTTACTAGCACTTTTGTACACCAAACTTCATCCACCGTTTTGTGGTAGAGGGTTTTCCTAGGCCGTGTGGCCCTTGGGTCCCTTATCTCGTATTCTTCTTGGATGAGTTCCTCCCAGGATTTTCCCTGGCGCTTGGTGTTTACTTCCCACTCCCATATGTCGATGACTACTTTACCCTTTGTATCTACCTTCTCGAGGAAGGTGCCTTTGGCCTCTCTGGACACCTGTTCCATCCTAGTGATATTCCGAGCGCTTATTGGGAGTTCCTCCCCCTGGGCCCCCCTCTTACTCTGGGTGTTCTTTGTTCTTACCATCTTTCCTTGAAAGCTATGGTTTCTGTTGTGATTTCTTTTTCTGTTGCTACTCCCCCCTTCTTGGTCTCTAGAATTGCTGCTAGTTGGTCTGTCGCTATCCCCAATGCTTCATCTTTTATAGAGATTCCCTGGAAGTGATCTTCTCCAGGTAATCATTTGTCTCTCATAAAGGCGTATCTTTTGGTCCTTTATCTTTGTTTCTGAGTGTGTGTGTTTGGGAGCTCTGTCGTCATTCCAATGCCAATTTTTGCCTTGCACACTGTTCTCCAATAATTTCCTCCCTCAGGACCTGTGCGTGGATGAGGTGTACCCATCCTTGCTCTCAGGATATCCCTTTGGTCTTCGTCCTTTGTCGGTTGTGGCTTACCCTTTCCATTCTCCCACGACCAGCCCCTGTACTTCCTTCTATTGACAATACCTTGGTATCGTACCCCTTCTTGTCGTGTGACTGTGATCTTCATTGTAACTCATGTTTAAAAGGTGGCCTAATGGATTCAGCCTGGATCCTATTTTCCCTTCGTTTAATTCTGTGTCTCCAGCCTCGATGCTGTCGTCCGTACTTCGACTGTCATCATAGTCCTTTTTCGCTAGTTGGGTACAGTCTGTCCGAAATTGGCCACTTGGGATGTTAATCCATGTGGCATCCAATTCTGATCCTTCCTTGTCGATCCCTTCGTTAGAAATTCTATACGCAAGTCCATTTGCTGACTTGCAGACCCAACACAACTCCACTGTGATCCCTGTCTGCAAATGCTCCTGAATCTTCTGCAGATAGTACGCCAAGCGCCAATGCCTCTGTATTTTTCCCACTTTGGTGTCATTTTGGAGTTTCCTTACTATGTTGATGACTAGCATGGAGTCACCTTCCACTATTCATTTTCCATTTTTTCCCTGTGTAGTATCTCCAAGCCTGTCTCCAATGCTCCAAATTCTGCAACGTTGTTTGTTGAGTTCCCCAAACTTCCTGTGTATAGTCGGATAATTCTTCCTTGACTATCCTTGATTCCTCCCCCCATACTGGTCTGTCCTGGGTTACCCTTTGATGCTCCATCGAAATTTAGCTTGAGGGAGCCCTCTGGTGGTGGTTTCCAATTGCGCTTGCCTAAACTTAGTTGCGACACCCGTCTCACCTGATTGGGGTTGTGTCTTCCTTTCACCTGGAAAGCCTCTAAAATTATGAGATCTCGATAAGTGAGTTGCGCTCCTCCTGTTCGGAGGTTGTGGCTCTGTACCGTTTCCCTTGTCATGGATATTATTGTTTCCTTGATATTTCCAACCATCTAGATTTGGTTCTTGAAGATGTGCCGGTTCCATTCCTTCCAAATTGCCCAAATGATCATGCTGGAGGTGAGGGTCCAACAAATATTCACCTCTTCATTGTCGCTGTATTTTTTCTTCAAGGTGTTTATAGTTGCGAAAATATTTCCTCTTATCCTATTAGACTGACGAAAAATGCCTGCCGCCCAGTCCCATAATTCTGTTGTGTAGGGACATTCATCCAAGAGATGGTTCATTATTTCCTCCTTTTCTTCACATAGGTGGCATCTTGAAGGGCCTATGAAACCTCTCTTCTTTAGGTTCTCCCAAGTTATGATTAAGTTGTGTAGTATTAGCCACTGGAATATTTTTATTTTTGGCCATTGGGGGCTATTCCAGAGATTTTCCCATTGATGTGCCGCAACTTCTTGGTCCTGGTTTGTTATGTAGTGGCATACTTATTTAAGATTGAATTCCCCACCTGATTTGTGCCCACATATCAGCTGGTCATTTCCATCTGTGACTGCAATTTTTCATTCTCCCCAATTCCTCCTCCACTTCTTTAACTTCTATTGTGGTCTGGTCTCTAGTCTGTGGGGTGAGAGTGTTACAGATTCTCCATTTGTTGCACTTTTCTTCTTGTTTCCAGTAATGGTAAACTTGGGTTTTGCCTTCTGCCATCATATCATGTTGGAGTTCCTCCCGTCCCAGTTGTTCCATTTTGGGTTCCTGTTGCCAGGCATCCTACCAGAATCTGGCGTTCTACCATTCCTTATTTCCCAAAAGATGTGTGTCTGGATCCAGGTCCTATTGCACCAGGCTAAGTTCTAGATGGTTGAACCCTCCCTGGTGCCTCTGAAGCATATTTTGTATTGGTTACTAATATCCGGGGTGTAATTTTCCTTCCACAGGTTGACCCATGGAGTGGTCATTTCTTTGACCCATCTCCACCAAAGCTTCACCCCATAGGCGTCGTTGGTTACTTGTGGGTCATGTAGTCCAAGGCCTCTCTTGATCTTTGGCTTACACACATTCTCCCAAGCCACTAGTGCCCATTTTTTCCTTGTTTCCGCTCTATGCCATAGGAATTCCCTTTGTATGGTTATTATTTTTTGTAGAATTTCTTTGGGGGCTGGGAAAACTGACATCATAAACGTTTGGATAGCTTACAAAACCAACTTGGTTAGGATAAGTCTTCCTACCAGGTTGAGGGATCTGAAAGTCCAATTATTTACCCGGTCTTGAAGCTTGTTGACTATTCCTTCCCACATTGACATCTTGTAGTATTTTTCTGTCAGGGGGATGCCTAAGTACTTGGTTGGGAGGGTTTTGCGTTCAAATCCTAGGATGTTGGCTAAATTCCTTTGGATAGCTGGGTTGGTGTTAAAGAAGAAGATCATTGATTTGGATTGGTTTATCTCAGCCCCCGAGGCTTCCCCAAACTCATCTAAGATTCATTTGTAGGCTTTCTCTTCCTTGACTGTGGGCATGCCATGAAGTAAGGTATCATCCACGAACTGTTGGTGTGTGGAAGTTGGAAAATTATTGTAAGGTTTGATACCTTTTATTTCCCCTGTTGAGGTTGTGATTTTTATGCTTCGACTAAGTCCTTCCATCATTAAGATGAATAAGAAGGGGGACAATGGGTCTCCCTGTCTGATTCCTCTCGTGGGCCAGTATGGTTTGGCAGGGGCTCTGTTTACTAGTAGTGAGAATCTTGTTGTGGATACTAGGTTGGTTATCCATCGGATCCAGTACTGGGTGAAGCCAAAGGCTTCCAGGGTTCTAACCATATAGTGCCAGCTGATTTTGTCATAGGCTTTCTCTAGGTCCAATTGTATTATCATTACCCCTCTTTTCTGAAGCTTCAGGGTGTGGATCAGTTCATGGGCTTGGATAATATTGTCCATTATTTTCCTTCCTTCTACGAACCTCGCTTTCTCTTTCGACACCAGTGTGGGTAGTAGTGGTTTCAATTTATTGGCTATAACCTTGGAAATTATCTTATACACCACATTCCACAGTGCTATTGGTCTATAACGATCGAGAGTTTTGGCTTCATTTTCTTTGGGGATGAGTGTTATCAAAGTAGCATTTAGTGCTTTCAGGATGGAGGATGACCTTCTAGAGTCTTCCACTACCTTGTAGACATCCTTTTTGACGATTTCCCAACAATATTTGAAGAACTCCGCTGTGAACCCATATGGGCCTGGGGCTTTTCCATTGGGAATTTCCTGGAGTGCTTGGTCTATTTCTTCCTCCGCAATGGGCTTGATCAAGTTTTTGTTTTGTTCTTCTGTTACCAGGCAAGGGATATGTTGGGTCACCTTTTGTATGGCCTCTGTTCTATCTTGGTTAGGTTCCTGGGTGATCTCATGGAAGTGGTTTACCAGAGTTGTTTTGATGTCCTTATGGGACTCTCTTTCTATTCCATTCGGGTCCCTTATCTTCGGGATTTTGTTATGGGATCTTCTGGCCATGGTTGTTCTGTGAAAGAACTTGGTGTTCCTTTCCCCCTCCTTTAGCCGTCTGATCCCGGACTTTTATCGCCAGAGAGTTTCTTCCTGCTGACACCTTTTATCCCATTCCTGGGTCATCTAGATCTCCTCCTTTTTCTGTTTCTCATTGTAGCCCTCCAAAATGCAGGTTTCCTGAGTTTTTTCATTTTTTCTTCTATGTTTTTCTTCGCTTGGTTTATATTCCTAAAGGTGTCCTTGTTCCACTCCTTGAGCCTATATTTGATATATTTTAGTTTCTTGTAGAGTTTGAACATCCTTGTCCCTTGTTCTGGTTGCTCTTCACTCCACCACTATTTTATATTTTCCTTGAAATTCAGGTTTTCCATACAAAATTTCTCGAATCTGAAGGGTCTATTCTTTGGTGTGGTCTGGAAGCCTGCTTCTAGTTGCAATGGCCAATTATCAGATCCCCCCCATGGAAGGATGTTGTAGTCTAAGGTTAGCCCCTGCATAATGACTGACTCTAACACTAGGAATATGTCGAGTCTTGTTGCTACTTGATGTTGGCTCATTCACTTATTATTCCAGGTGAAATGGCCATTTTTGGTTTTCATATCTACCATTTCTGCTGTGTCTATGAATTTTGAGAATTCCTTCGCATATCTATCCAATCTTCTTGTCCCTCCTTTTTTCTCCGCAAGTGACGTGATGATGTTGAAATCCCCAGCTAGGATCCAATGTAGGTTGTTGGCTGAGTTTTTGAGGTCTGCTAGATCACTTAACATTCCTCTCCTATCCTCTGGCACTTGGGGTCCATACACATTAGTGCATAAAATCTCCTCTGTGTTCCTAATGATTTGCATCCAGACTGTAATGGTATGCCTTATCGCTTCGGCTGCTATTAGGTTTAGTACTTGTGGGTTCCATAGGGTGAGGATGCCTCCTGCCATTTGGTGGCCTCCAATGGCCACCATCTTGTGCTTGTGCCATTGTTGTTGACTGATTGTTTCCATTCTTTCTGTATTACACTTGGTCTCTTGGATAAAACAAAGATCCGATTGTTCCTGTTTTAGTCTACTCCTAAGGATTCGTTGTTTTCTTGGGCTGTTTAGGCCTCTTATATTCCAAGTTATAATCTTCATTTAAACACGAGGGGGGGAGTTGGGGAAGAGTTTTTTGATCTTACCCGAGTTTATCAGTAGCGCTCCAAGCTCCTGCAGGGCTACACTATTGGATTTCCTGCCTTTTTTCCTCCACGTCTGTTTGGGTGAGAGTTATGGTTGTACCTCACCGACTTTGATTCCTAGGTGTCCAATCTCACTGTGTGCTCACTTTTGGCCTCTATATTTGGATTCCTCCCTTAGGAGGAACATGTACTAGATGTGGTCTAGTTTCTCTGTTGGTACATTGTCCACTCCCTGTCTTTTCCATTACTCCAATATGTTCGTGAGGTCTATCCCTTCCCTTTCCACCAGGTCTCTGAGTTCTGGATCTTCTGTGCCTACTTCGATCGGTTGCATTTCCACTTCTCCCTCTGTGTCTTGCATGGGGGTGTTTTCGTCTCTGATTTCTCCTTCCATCAGGGTTTCGCAACTTCCTTGTTCCTTCTAGTTTTTAGGTCGATCGGTGGGCTCGTTTCATTTTTGTTCTCAGAGTTCCTGAGTTGTTTCCATATCCTTCTTGGCCTCTTCCCCTTGATTGGTTTTATCCCTTCCTTCTTGGCTCAACCAGACTTCTGGGTTATTCCCTGCCTGGGCTTTGCTTTGCCTTTTGTTGGCTCTACTTCTGGGGTTTGGTTTAACAAATCCATCCTCATCCTTCTATGGTTTGGAATTTTTCATTTCCTACTTTTTATTAAGAGGGAATTCCCTGATTAGGTGGCCATGTTCGTGGCATCTTCTGCATTGGAAGGGGATTGGTTCATAATCGATGTTTTGGATCCATTCCTCATCCCTGAATTTGAGGCATATCGCTTCTGGGAGTGCTCCCAACACATCCATCTCTATGCATATTCTTGCGTAGGATGTGTATCTCCCTTTTAGGGTTGCTTCTGAGGTCTTTATATTTCCCCAGTTTATTCCCTATCACTTCGAAAGTGGAATTTAACTAGTAGTCTAAGGGTAGGGAGTAGAGTCTCAGCCAGACCGATACCTTTTTGAAGGTCCCTTTTTCTAGGGAGAAATACTTCTTCCATGGCTGCATGTACAGTCCTGCTGATGCATGGAAGTATGACACTCCTTCAAATACTCTGTCTCTGTCCTCCAGGTTTATGAATACCATTGTGAAGAAACCTTTTGAGCCCAGATGGAGCTCCACTTCCCCATTTGGATTCTAGTGATATTTGATCCAGTTGCACAATGCTTTTTCTGTGGGCCATAATCCCATAAATTTGCAGATTAGCGCATGCGCCTTCATCTGATCTCTGTAGAGTTGCGTCTGTAGATCCTCCAATACCACCTTGGGTATCAGTGCTGCTTTAGGTTTGCATGGGTTATGCCCTTTGGTCCGGTTGGTCTTCATTGTGTCTTGCGTCTCGTTCTGAGTTTCTCTTTATTCCTCTTCCCTGCATTCACTTTTCCCCTTGTTTCTTTCCTGACCTATTCCAGGGTCAGATCCTGAGGTGTCTGTCATTGGTGCCTTGAATAATATTCTCCTTGGACCTTTCCCTCTATATAATACTATCTTTTTGTATGAGGGGGTCCCCTTACCCCCTCCTCTGGTGCTCATGCTACCCTCTGCAATGGCCGCTACTGTCCAAACCCTAGCTTGCGGTTGCTCCGAGAAAAGTAGTTTTCCAAAAGGTAAGCGGGCTTGGCCTAGTTAAGCTTTGTTCCACATTTCCATTCTGTTTATAATATAATAAAAATAATCTATTTTTAAGGTCACGACCAAGCCAAACACCAAATTGGTGTATGAGACCCCCTTCGCCAACGATTTGATTGGTAAAGTCTACGAAGTCTAGACGAAAATTAAAGTTGCATTCCCTATTTGTTTTCTAGAATATCCTTTAATATTACCTATATTTTTCTATAATATCATTTAATATTACCTATCTATTTTATCAAACCATCCACACATCACCAAAAACATGTGCTAGAACTTTTGCTATTCTTGATTTCAGTGATTTGAATTATGTTGGTATTTCCCTTCTTTTGAATCATTTATTTGAATTCTTGGTATGCTTGATTTTAGTGATTTGAATTATGTTGGCATTTCCCTTATTTTGAAGCATATATAGCATGCCAAAGAACTTGGCATCAATTCCATCCTAAATTCTCTAGAATTGTTTGTAAGACCCTTTGTTCTTAAACTAGATTTGTAGAGCATTTTTCTTCTAAGAAGGTTTTTTTTGAATTTTTGTCTCACTTGATTTGGTATTTCATTATGCATTTTCTATCATATTTTGTTGGAAGTTGATATCCAATAATGTGCCTTTGAATCCTTAGTTATCTATGCTCTTTCACGTTCATGTGTTCACTATTGACTATATGTTCACTATTGGATGCAATGGAGAAGGGATCTAGATTTGTGGATCATCTACTTCTCTTTTTGAGAGGTATAAAATGAATTGGCCATGCTATCACACAAGTTTTAGGTTGGGAAAATCCCTATCCAACTACCAAGTGGTGACAACTAAGGGACACTATACCCAATGTTACCTTGATATAGGTCCCACACTTCGAGGGTGACTAGGTTACTCTAGGGAGGCGATCCCGGTGACCCTTGGGGGATTGAGATGGATGGAAGGGAAAGAAGAGAAGTACCCCCCTAAAGGTCAGTGATGGAAGAGGAAATATGGATTTGATGACTTGTCTCCAGGTGGTTCAAGGTTTCCAAGTCTTTGGATGCGTGCAAAGGGTGTTTGTACCTTCCAGAGACATAAGAAAAGCCACACTTGCATATGGTAATGTTAGGTGGACAAGCAAGTTAAGGCTATTGTCCCTAATTGCAGAAATAATAAATGATATATATCAACACATAAAATATAATAAGGGTTGCAATATAAGTGTTAAAATTCCAATTGAATAAGCATGAGACAAGCTATTAAAAACTAGTTTAGCTCAACAATGATAGAACAAGACTTTAGCACAAAATGCAAGGCTACCATAAAACGCTAACTTCAATGATATTTATTAGCCTTATGGATGTGGAAACTTGTTATTACAGAAAGAGATTTAACCATTAAAACTTGCTCTAAACTTGCCATAATATGCGTTGTACTTAGTAGATTATGTGAGCATATTTTTAGGCAAATTTCAACGGTGAAATTAGGAGTTATTGAAGAGTTTGGTTAGGGTTTTCCGAAGCCCTAATGGATGTAGGTTAAATTTGTAACAACAAAAAGAAATTCTTGGAGAAATGAAACGACCTAATGGCTCAAGAAAGCATTTGTAGCATAGATTTGATTCCACTAGAAAAAGTTTCAAAATCATGAAATTTCATGTTTCCCAAAGCAACAATTTTATATCTCCAATGCAACAAGTGATGACTAGTGCCTTTAATGATTGTGTTAATGGAGTCAATAAAATAAAGAGCTAAAGTTACTACCTCCTTGGGGGTGTAAATCCTCTTACTCCCCAAGGTAAGTATCCCTATCTAGGGTTTAGGCTAAGAGGGTGTATGAACTTATACTTCTCTTAGCAAAACCTTGTTATTTACCAATAAAATTTAAGAATAAAGTGATGGCGACTAATGTGGAGGTGTATTCCCTTATACTTACCACCTAGCTCTAGCAAAATAACCTTGTCTTGAAACAAAATTATAATACAATGCAAAAAATACTTACCAATTCAAGGAAAATGCTAAGATAAACCACCACAATAGAAAAGAAGAGCCTTCCAAGGCTACCACATCACTTCAATCAACCAAATAACCAAGAAAGTATCCATACAAAGAAGAAAAAGGGAGAAATAGCTAAATATAGCGAAAATTTCAGTCCAAGTACCTCTCTAAGATGGGAGAGTTATGTTTTAAAATGAGATCTTATTATCTCTATTTATAAAAAATATCACTAACATAGTTTGTCCACATAATTTTAGGGTAAACAACAATATTAGGGGTCAACAACCCTAATATTTCCCCTTTACACAAATAATATTAAACAATTCATCTTTAAAATCACTTTTACACAAAAGAAAACCCTAAAACAAGAAGACGCCACCCCTTTAGGGGACTTTTTGACTCTAGGAGCAAGTTGTTGGAGTTGTAGATGCATAGTAGGCCTCCAAAAGCCACATGTAAATAATCTAGGCCATATCCTCATGGTCAAGGCATTCTTCTCTTCAAAATGTTCATGTGTCAATGAGCCATGTCTTCACCACCAAACCCTAACCCTTTTATGTGATGTCAAGCCTCCAAATGCGATGTTTTGCCTCTCCTAGGAAAAACGTTTAGCATGTAAGGGATAGGTTATGTCTCTCAAGTCATCTTATGGGTCTAAAAAGGTTCATCTCTCTCATCTGGCATGCGGGACCTAGGCATCCAACGTGTGGAAGCCCAAGCTAGGCTTGCTCCTCCAAAACTGTCCACCAACTAGGTCCTACAAAGACAGATAAGCACACCCTCCAAGGATCTCAAGTCATAATATCATGGTGAGTAAATAAAATCAATAAATGAGCCACCTAAGCATGTGCATCAAAGATTACTAGGTCAAAAAAATAAGTTCTCAAAGACATTATGCAACTTTCTAAGCTTGGATATGGGAAGGTTGATGAGGTGTCCTATTGGGTAGATCTTTCCCTAGGTCAAGGAGTGTTTCCCAAGTGATCCCTCTCTAATACATGTGAGGTAGATGGAGTGGTTAAGGATAAAAACTCACTGGGCATGAGGTTCATGACATACAAGGGTTTGTAGTGTCTCATTCATGGGTGCCTTTGTAGAGGGTGTGTGGTACCTTCGTTTGCACTGCACTTTTTCCAAGCCCATCCTCTTTTCATTCTTTGTTTCTTTCATGTTTTAAGGAATGAGATGAAGGCCACTGTCCTGGCATGGTGTCCAGATAATGACAATGTCACTCACAAGTATCTTGCAGAAATGAGAAGGCTGGCTCATGATGTGACCCAATTTCTCTTAGCCATGCAACTGAGAGCCATTACCCTGGCTTGGTGACCAGTTGATGGTAATGTCATACCACTAGATACCCATGATCATGATATTTAAGCTCGTGATGAGACCCCCTATCCTCCAACTAAACATTTAAGCATTCATAATCATTTATTCGTGTGGGTCCCCCTTTTCTTATAGAGAAGCGTTTCATTTATTTCTCGGGGAATCCCTGGGTGAAGCATCTAGAAGGTTTATTATAGGCTTTTATATTTTTAACAAACAACAATCCCTCTAGGCCTTCAACCTATTCTTCCCATA